>QGSO01000219.1:697986-920486 GCA_011037825.1 Carya cathayensis | reverse complement strand
TGTATGAAATTTAAAGGCTCATCATCCGTTACCACTTCATCAAAAGATATCATTTTTGTCAAAGGAAGTCAAGATGAGGAAGCTCCAAAGAAAACCGAATTTGAAACTCATGTTCCAAGAGCCTCACATGATAGATCAATGACAAAGAAACTCAACCAAGGTAAGTCCAAAGGTAAGTATATTCCTACTTGTCATTATTGTGGTGTTGTTGGTCATATAAGACCAAATTGCTTTAAATTGAATAAAGTGCAGAAAATGAATGGTGAAAGAAATACACAAAGTAGAGGAAAGAGTCTAGAGAATCAAGTTTGTGATATGAGTCAACAAATCAAATTTTTAAGTCTCAAACTTAGTGAACTAGCAGATTTTTGCTTTCAAAATAAAGAAAAAATCATACAAAGTGATGTTGATAAAAAGAATAGGTCAAAATTTAAAGCAAAATGGGTGGTCAAAAAAGATGCCACGTCACATTAATTGATAGGACTACTTGCATGTTTTTGTATTCTTTATATTATTGTTTTAGTCTAGGACATGCATTTTATTTTTCTGTTTTGCGTCTATGATTTTGTTTTTCAGTTTTAAATAAGAAAAATATAATATAAAATTTTTTTCTTGTTTGGTTTAAAGCTTTTCTTTAAGGAAAGTGCATGCTTGATATGTCAAAGTTTGAACATTTGTGTTCTCACTGAATAAATTTTTGAACCTATGCATCTCTCTATTTTGTGCGATTCACTTTATGCATATTAACCCTATGGATTATCTTGGCAAAGTTCATTTTCAATGCACAGTGAGGAACCTATATGTATGCATTTTATAATTAAAGTTCTTTTTTTAATGAGATGCTCATCAAAGAGGAAGTTCATGCCTTAAATTGATTAATACTAATTGAACCTAGTACATCAATAAAGAGCTCTCCTCTTGCCAAAGACAAAGAGTTGATCCATATAGAAAAAGTCGGTGTTGATTCATTGCGGAAAAAGACAAACACCCTACACGGATCTACCACCTTAAGTTCTTATAGAAAAAATCGTTACTCTAATCATTATGGAAAAAGATGAGCAACAAACATAAACACAAAAAGGGGGTGTACAAACTAGTGTTTAGAGGAGATGCTCATGTATCTAGGTCCTAGCATAAAGTTTGACTTTTAAGGTGAAGCAACAAACTCTTGTGAGCATCTATAAAAAGCAATCATTCATGAATAAAGGTATAAAAAATATATATATATTGAAGAAAATAGTTCATAAATATACTATGGTATAAGTAAACTCACTCACATACTCACATGAACTTTGACATTGATGATCTTATGAGGAGTGAACATTCATAGTGATTGTTGCAAATAAGAGGGTGTACTCTATTGGATTTGTTTTGTGAGTTGCACTATGTTTTGAACTAAGTTGCATCTAGATATGTTACTTGCCCTTTTGCCTATTTATATATATATATATATATATATATATATATATATATATATATATATATATATAAGTTCAAATTTTTGTTATTTGTTTTCTAAATCTCTATTTATTTTGGTTTATATAAAATAAATACATAAGAGTTGTTCATCATGTCTTTTTTAGTGTCTTCATCTTGGCACACATAAGTAATATTTATTCTATTTTGTGTCTGGTCAGATTAGTGACAAAAAAGGGGGAGTATTGGAAGAGCAAATTAGAATACTTTGATATTGTGAAATTTAGGGGGAGTTTGAGTAAGTAAGAGTTTAATGAATTTGCTGAAAATAAAAAGGGGGAGTAGCAGAATATAAAGGGGGAGTAGCAGAATATTGAGGGGGAGAACTATATACTTTAGGGGGAGTTGCAGAATATGAAGAGAGAGAACTAAGTACAGAACATGGTTATTGATTATGACTAGAACAATTTTTTGATAGATTTACATTACGTCTAACCTTTGATTATTATTGAGACTAATTTCAAAGAATGTTCTATGTCATTTCTTCTCGTTATTGTATTAAGATTATCTTCACGAGATCTTGGTATGCTGGTTGTTTTTGTCTTAGGTACATACTACATTCATCAAGTTGGTTTTGTGACCAATCCGCCAAATGGGAAGATTGTATATGCAAGACATTCATCAAGTTAGTTTTGTCACTAATCCGCCAAAAGGGGAGATTATTAAGGCGAAAATTGGCTAGAATTAGATGACTAAATGATAAGGTTTATCTTATCATTATTTTGACTAAATGATAAGACTTATCTTATCATTATATTTGAATTTGTTGGATGAATCTAAAATAATTATTTATTTATCTCTAAACAATGTTGAGTCTATCTAGAAGTCTTAGGTGATGTTTAGATAAGTCTTTGAAGTTAAAATCGAGTCATGGTATATCCTGAAGAAAGCTGGACAGATTAGTCAATCTAGAAGATTGTTATTCGCGAAATGTTAGCAGTCCGTCGGCACACGTTTTCGCGACTGTTGCTAACCGTCAACAGAGTCCTACTGTGACTGAAACTCTTTCCAGACTTTCTATTTAAAGGGATTCGATTTTGTATCTTCTTAGATATCAGAGAGCCACGAATTTCAGAGTGGTTATTCAGAGCATATGTGTGAGAAAATTCATTTGAGAATTTTCATGGGGTTTTTGATCTCTCTTTAAGTGTGATCGTGCTCCGGTGTTGGAGGATCGTGTGATTGGAATTCAGGCCCTAAAGTTTTAGGAGGAAAGACAACATTTGAAGATCTCCAGAGGTTTTGGCTGCTACTGCGGTAGAAGACAAACGGGTCATTTGTCTTGGCAAGTAAGATAGTTGAATTGCAAAGGTTTTGTAATTGATAATTGCTTGTAATTGTTCTTCAAATAATAAGATTGACTTTCTTGGGTTTGGCTGCCCCGTAGGGTTTTATCTTTAAAGAGTTCTTTAAAGGGTTTTCCTTCGTAACCAATCGTTGTGTCTTACAAATTTGTTTATTCTCTTTGAGTATTTTGATTCATTTATTAATTCTAGATATTGAGATCTAATCAATTTGTTCAAGGAAATTGGTAGACAATTTCGTGATTTTACAGGGGTACGTTGGGCTTTTAAATTTTTTTTAATACACAACTAATCATATTATTAGAATACATAAAAGATTACACAAAAGTGACTACACATAAAATTTTTGTTATTTTATTCTAAAACTGAGAATCTACATGCTTTATCTTGTTACAAAACTGATAAGAAAACAGAAAATATAAATCACCACATCAACGGTTCTAACCATTTTATAGTAAGCTCAACCACACCGAATTAATTTTATTAATAAAAAACCTGAAACCCTAAAATATAAAGAAGGATCTGCTCATCATTTTACACTTTACACTTTACATATTTTGACATTATCTTTTATTTTATTTTATTCTTGTTAAACTAATTGAGTTGTTCTACTTATCATCTATACATCATATATTTATTATAGGACAAAAAATAAAATAGATTTGATGTGTGAGGATTATAAGTAAAATTATTCTAATATAAATATTAAAATCCTAAAAGGAAAAGTCTAAACACATACATGAAACACATAGACACTATGCATGACTTGACGTCAGCAGATAGCAACCACGTGAATTAATGATACGTAGCATTTAGCGAGGCTGAGATTTTAGCTAAGGTTGGTTTAGATTCAGACATGAGACGGTGGGTTTTAGATGAAAAATGAAAATTAAATAATATATTGTTATGATATTATTTTTTAATATTATTATCATTTTGAGATTTGAAAAAGTTAAATTGAGATTTTAAAAAGTTAATTGTTTATTATATTTTGTGTAAAAATTTGAGAAAATTATAATGATGAAATGAAATGCTTTTTGAATCTGAACGGGGCTATGAAACACTAAACAAAATACTCATTTACTACCCATGTGACTATGCCATGAATGCCATAGCTACCCAATAATAAATCAAAAGAAAATCCTCTAGGTTTGAAAGGGAGGCTCTTCGCAAATCTTCACAGTTGCTATTGGTGAGAAACAAAATAAAAAGATCATTCAGACCATTCAAATCCAGCTGCTGCCAGTGAGAAATGAGTTTTACAAATCTTTATAAATCTTCAGCTTTCTCCAAAATCTAAATGTAAATCCAAACGACAACATTCAAACAAAATGAAACCAAAAGAAAAATATTCTTAAAGGCCTTTATTGGATACCAAAATCATCTCAACTTATCCTATCTCATTTTATCTAATTATTACAACTTTTCTAAATTTTCAAACAAAATATAATAAACAATTCAACTTTTTCAAATCTCAAAATAAAAATAATATTCTAATAATATTTTATTCAACTTTCAACTTTAATTTCAACTTTAATCTTAAATTTGGCCATTCAAACCCAAGTAGGTGTAGGTGAGGGCATTGCGTAAACTAAGTTAGCTTTACAAATGACCCAGTGCATTTCTCAAAACGTAAAAATGAAGCAAGTTGTTCAAGCCATGAACACACTCACAATCTTGATTTTACTTGAATCGGGTGATAAAGAGGAGGAACAAGAAAATAGAGGAGTGAGCTTAGTTTCTAGGCTTTGAGGCGATTTGGAATAGCAGAACAGAACACACTCCCATTTTGCTTCAATGCAAACTACTATTTGGCTTGAACTAGAATAGCATAAATGAAATCCATGTTCTCTTTCTCTGTATTTTCTCGTTCTCGTGGGTAGGGACCCCCGTCAACCCCCTAAATTCATCTTAGGCGGTTGCTGAGTTCGTCGACTCATTCCCAAAGGCAACTCGCACCCAAGTCTTGAAATGACGTTTGGTACTAAACCAAACAGTGTCGTTTCATTCTAAATTTTTTCTAAATAATGTGTAAAATGACGCGTTTTAGTTAAGATAGATATAAGATATACAATATATATATAATTGGCCGGTTCGACAGTTTGAACCAAAATCAAACTAGAACTAAACCAGCTAATGTCGGTTTCAATTTATTTGGACCACTGGCCGACTGATTCTCTACTGGTTTCGACCGGTTCCATACTCTTGCAGCAGGTCCGTGTCGGTCCCAGCCAGTTTGATTGGTTTTTGTAAACCCCTAATAAATCACAAGAATATTCTCTAGGTTTGAAAGGGAGGCTTTTAAAAAATCTTCACTGACACTGCTGGTGAGAAACAAAATAAAAAGATCATTCAAACCATTCAAGTTTAGTTGTTGATAGTGAGAAATATGAGTTTTACAAATCTTCACATATCTTCTACTTTCTTCAAAATCTAAATGTAAACCCAAATGACATCATTCAAACAAAACAAAACCAAAAGAAAATCTCAAATCTTAAACTGGGTAGACAAAAATCGTAAATCGGCAATTCAAACCCAAGTGGGTGTAGGTGAGGGCACTGCATAAACTGAGTTAGCTTCACAAATGACCCAGTGCATTTCTCAAAATGTAAACATGAAGCAAGTTTTTCACGCCATGAACACACTCACAATCTCAATTTTACTTGAATAGGGTGAAAGAGAGAAGAAGGAACAGCAGAACAGAACACACTCCCATTTTTCTTCAATGCATACTGCCGTTTTGCTTGAACTGGAATAGCATAAATAGATCCTTGTTCTCTTTCTCGTTTCTCATTCTCGTGGGTAGGGAACCCATCAACCTCCTAGATCCATCTTAGGCAGTTTTTGAGTTCGTTGACTTGTTCCCAAAGGCAATTCACACCCAAATCTTGAATAAGGACATAAAGTTGTCGCAATTTTTACAATTGAGTAGTAAATCCCACCTAGGAGTAATGTTAGGTTCGTGTATAACTGCTATACAAAATCCCTACTAGCTATCAAGGATCGAGTGGTAAGGCCATGATCTGTAGGGAATGGATTACTCATTCTTCCACATGGCGATCAAGGAGTTTGGAGACTCGTTCCCAAAGGTAACTCACTAGCAGTGATAACAGACCCCAAGGTTCATCCTACTGATGGAAATACTGGAAGTTCGGAAATAGGTCGAGTGCTTGACTTGTGGGTTACTAGGTTGTATGCTCTCTTTTCTTTTCTATTATTTTTGTAAGAGGCAAGTGGCTTGAGTACTTGACTCTAAGGTTGCTTGGCTGTATGCTCCATTTTTAAGGGGGGAGCTTGAGGGATTGCTCTTGAAGGTAACCCACTAGCGACAGTTATAGAACCGAGAGGCTTATTCTGCTAATGGAAATACTTGCAGTTGGGTAGGGGCCCAAGGGCTTCCAAGCTCTATGCTATCTATTTTTTTCTTTATAAATGGCAGGGGCTCAAGGGCTACCAAGCTATATGCTCTCTATTTCTTTCTTTATAAATGATGGGGGCCCAAGTCCTTGACTCTAAGGATATCCAAAAACATGCTCCATATTTGTAAGGGGCAGGCCCATGGTGGGTGAAGTCCGAGCTTGCCTACCAGTTCTTCGACATTCCGGGTAGTGATGCTTGCGGTGGCCTCGAGGTTGAACAATAGAGCTTGTCTGGGTGGAAAACTCTCACCGGTGTCAATGAGCTTCTCAAGGTGGAGAGCTAGTTCTGGTCCCATGGAGCTAGCCAAAGTGGTGAGCTCTTGTTGCTTCCATGGAGCTGTGGTGCCCTTGACCCCCACGTGTGATTTGGTAGGAGTCGCAATATTGTGGTGATGGCTACTCGGGTCACCCACCTTATCGCAGAGTGCATGTGACGCCCCCAACTCCCACATATGGAAATGTGAGAATCAAGACATTGGGATCATGACAACACAGGTCACGCACCTCAACGACAAGTGCTAAGTGTGTGCACATGTAACACATGTAAGACAAAAGATGCAGCAGATAAGTTAAGTCAATCAATGAAGTACCAGAATTGTTAAATACAAGTTTGCTTAAATACAAATGTATCAAAAATTACTACAGTTATCCAGCAAAACATAATATAAACCAAACAACATAATTCAAAAGCGGGTAAACAATTCCCAATATATGAGCAAGTGGCACCCAATTACTCCTCCGGTAGAGCCGCATCCTCATGCTCAACCTCCTCATCACTTGAATCAAAATCTACGGTACCAAGAAAGGGGACAGCAGGTAAGTAATAATCCAAACAATCCAAGAGATACAAATACATTAATGCAACAACAAACATGCGTGCATATGATAAAATATGCATGAAATCCAAAACCTCATTTTTCCAAAAAATGATTATTTTTCAACATAAGCCAAAATCCCATTTTGGTCCAAAAACCAAGTCCATTAAAATAGCATATGACAATTTTCCAGAAAATGACCATTTATAAAAACCACAATTTTCCTAGAAAATGGTCCACATAATCCTTTAATTAAAGCCTACAATTGTTCCAAAAAATGACCTATCATAAAAATTCACAATTTTCCCAGAAAATGACTCATATATATGAATTTATCAAAACCGCAATTTTTCCAGAAAATGGCTCATTATCCATTTTTAAACCGTATGCACCATGATCTCCCATAGGGACCATCCGCATATCCCGCTTCCTTCGCTACGCCACGGGTAATAACCGTGTCTGTGACTTCGTAATGAGCGATGCCCAGTTCTGCGCCTAGTGCATTCGTGACCAAGCATCCTTCAGCCCCCGCTAGTAGAGGGGCCATGGAGTCGGCACAAGAGTGTTATAATCCCGTTCGATCTAGTTGTCGCCCAACGATAACCCAGGGGATGACACTTAGTATATTCCACTCCCGAGTGACCAGAGGAGTTCCACCGAGATAATACTACATCTCGGCTTGGGGTCGTGATACACATGCACCCAAAAACCATTTCTCACATGAAAACTCAGTTTTTAAATATACAAATGAACATGCATGCAATTATGCAAAAACCCAATTTTCATTTACAAACATGAACATACGTGCAATTATGCAATGTACAACACACGACATAAATAATCAATAGCCAACCAATCCCAGTATAAACCAATCATACCAACAACTCCATCCTCCAAATCCAACCGACCCCAAAATTCCTCGGACTCAGTCCGGCACAACCAACTAGATCACAAAGATTTGTTAATGCAAAATATATTTAAATCTCAAAAGGTTATTTGGAAAATACTGGTTATTTGGAAAATACTTGCAGCGCTTTAAAGGCAATATCTGAAAGATCAAGCACCCGAACACCCGGATTAATGCCAAAAGCGAGATCAAAACAAATTCATCAAAAATCATAATTTTAGAGACTTAAAAAGGGGCTAAAAAACAAGTAAATTTTGAAGGGATAAATTCGGAATACAATGGCTGATTAGCTGAAATAAATACTACGAGATAATGGCTAGAATTTGTAATTCATGGCAAGCACCAAAAATCCACAATAACACAAAATGCAACCCACAGTTAAGGCCATAACAAGATCAAAAACAGAGAAATGGAAAGACCAAGAAAAGGAAATGCACTGGAAATAAAACACAAGCATGAGCCACAAAATTTATTAAGGAAAAATTAGAGGAAGAACAACAATGGAGGCTCATGACTTTTATGGGCAAAACAGAGCACGAAAATGGAGCTAGAACAAGGCACGGTTTGAGGTAAAAAATAACTGAAAATGCAAGGGTTTACTCACAAGCTTGAACACGAAAATACTAAGGAAAAATAATAGAGAAAACCAAACATGGAAATGGGGCCAAAAAACAGAGCAAGGTATCACATACAGATCAGACGAGAAAGTAGAGGAGTTTCGGCAATCCCATTTTGCAGATGAAAAAACACAAAAATAAAAAGAAGAGGAAGAAGAAGTGCATCGGTGCACAAGGAAGTAGAAAGAAAAAGAAATGAAGGAGAAGAAGAGAAGTAGCAGCAGTACACATATTTGCGGAAAAATAGAAACCAGACAAGAAGATTTAAGTGCAAGCACTTACCTAATGAAAATGGAGGAAGTAAGCTGCAACAACACCGATTGCAGAAGAAAAGAACACAATAAAAAAATGAAGAAGAATAAGGAATGGACAGCGGGCAGGAAAAGAAAACAGAGTAGAAGAGGAGGCAAGGCATTGGCTGAGGAAGAAGAAAGAAAGGAGAAAAGCCCTAAGGGCAACTCGGCTAAACGATGTTGTATAAGGGAAAAAGAGAGGGCTGGGCTGGAGGTAACGGGTTGGGCTTCCAAAACCGACTGGGCTGGGCCCAAAACAGAAGATAACCCCCCTCAAAACAAGCCTAATCCGAAAAATAAAGGTCCAAGAAATAACAAAGAACAATAAAAATATAAAAAAGATAAATAAAAAAACTACAACTAAATATTAATAAAATAAAATAATTAAAATCCAACAATAAAATAATTTAAACTAGAGAGGAATTTAAATGATAAACAATGATTAATATCAAGAAGGCATATCATTTAAATTACAAAACTTAGAAATCATAAAACAATATAACGAGAAACACGTTAAATTTTAAAACAAAAGAGCCATTCTCTATATTAAATAAGATAATCCTTTAATGAAAATACATGTAAATACAGGATATCATAGTGCATATGTGTGTAAACATGCAATATGTGTACATGTTAAAAATACGCAGTGGAAAAATGAAAGGTAGTTTAAGCTAAGTACCAGAAAGTTAAAGCCTACAACCCAATCGAGTAGTCCTCACAAAATTATTACAGTTATCCAACTAATAAAGTAAAAGCAGATCTCTCAAACACAACTACAAATTCTCCAAGTCTTCATTCCACAAGTGGGGTCGGTTCCTCGTTCTCGAACCCATCCTCTGCATCGAAATCTACGGTTCCATGAAACGGAACCATAGGTGGAAACACCACATGAGATTTTGTAATCTCAGCAAGAATAACACAGTACACAACCAAGTATTTCAAACACAAGGCATACAACAATAAGAACAACAATAGCGAAAAAAAACCAACATACCTTTCTTTATAAATTACACCATACGACATTAGTTAAATTGCTCATGCCAAAAATCACATTTCTAGTAACCGTTTGATTAAGGTAGCACCGTGATCTCCCCTAGAGACCATCTGCACACTCTGGCTCCATTTGTCACAGCACGGGTAACGATCGTGTGTGTGACTTCATAACGAGCGATGCCCAACTCTGCGCCCGGCGTAGAGGGGTTAGGCATCCTCTAGCCCTCGCTAGTAGAGGGGCCACGAAGTCGCCATAAGAGTGTTATTGTCTCATTTGAGCCTGTTGTCACTTGGTGACAACCCAAGGAATGTCACTTAGTTTATTATACTCTCTTGAGTGACTAAGGAGCTCCACCGAGATAATGCTCCATCTCGACTTAGGGTCGTGATATGCACGCACCCTCAAAATAATTTCTAAACACTTTTACACCAAAACACAACTCCCCCAAATTTCATAGCACAAGTAAAGAGTAGAACATTTATCAATAATATGTACAGTGCAGACATAGAGCAAAGCAAAATTAATATGATAAAGGTAAATAATAACAATTAAAAATGCAGATGTGTGAATAGATAGGCATTGGATGGCATGCCAATTTACAAACAACACAATTCATAAACAAATACCCTGTTGCCACAAAACAAACCAATACATAGTTTTCCAACTACAAGGTTCCCTACTTCATCCGGCTCTTAGCCCAAAAATCCATCACCAACTACCATAGAATTTTCCAACACTTCTTTATTGGGCCCTTGGCCCACAAATCCAACACAACCAGACTACACAAGAAAAAATTTATCACGGCATTAGAAATTCGAGGGTGGTCCAAGATTGTACTTACTATGCGAAATGAAATTTTGGATGATCGCGCGTGTCGACAAGAAATCCTGCGGTGGCGCGTGCGAGAGCGTCAAAAGGTGGCAACGAAGGTGGCGAAGCGGCGTAGACAACGAAGGTTTGGTCAAAAAGGTAAGAATTACAATCGGGATAACTTAGAGGAAGGCAAGTATGTGGTGACAGCAGGTGGAGGAGGTGGTTTCCATGGCAGGGTAGTGGCTAAATGTGAGCCTAGCTCATGGGTTGGGTTGCTTTGAGGGGGTATAATGACAGGAGTGGGAAGAGGAAGGCGAGGGGGTGGTCGAACAACCATAGGAAAGCAATTGCATGCTGTAGCGATGGGGAGGAGAAATTTCTAAAGCCACAGGAAGGGAGATTTGTGGGAGGAGAACACGTTGGAGTAGATGGTAAGAGGAGAAAAAGTGATTTTTGAGGTGAAAATAGAGGGGAGGAACTTGGCCTATTTATAGGTTGAGAAACCCACATGCGACATAATCCACCCATGGCAGCCACTTGGCACTCCTGGTGGTGCATAGGTCATGGAGGAGGGGCTCAAAAGGCCATGACGCATGTGAGGTATGGAGTGGCCATCAGTGCACATGGGACTGAGAGGAAGCATGGCCAAAACCCATGGGAGAACTTGATGTGCAACACAAAGATTGGGGAAGGGAAAGGTGGCAGCAATAGGGGTGGAGGAGGGAATTGCGATGACACAAGGGCCTGATGATGGAGAACGACGACATCGTAGCTACCATGCCTAAATTTTTATGGGTTTGCTATGTGATTAGGCAAGGATTGGAAGAGGTTGCGGCACGGGTTGGGCAAGAGGGACGGTGGTGGCTGATGGTGAAGGATGACAGGCTACGTCTGGTACACATGAGGTGGTGGTTCACAGGTGGAGGACAATGGTGGCGCAGCCATGACTTGTAGGAGAGAAAACGGATGAAGAAAACAAAAGAAATGAAAATAGAGGAAAAACGAAGCATTTGAAAGGGAGAGGGAAAGAGATGAAAACCTTAGGGTTCCCTCACCTCATGAGCCAAAATGGTGAGTTTTAAGGTGGGGAAGGGGCTAGGCCTCAAGTACACGGGCTGTGCCCGAAATTCCTCTACTTTCACACCACTTAAGTCTAACAAAAATCAGCAATAAAAGGCACACTAATAAGCACTTATCTGAAAAATTCTAGGCCCTCACAACCTCCCCCCTTAAAAGAATTTTGCCCTTGAGATTTGGGATGCTTAATCCATTAAAGTTCAAACCGATACAAAATACAACCCATCACTAGAGATACAAGCAAAAATACTCAAACAAAACTGGGTACTGCTTTCTCATATCCTTTTCTCTCTCTCAGGTGAAGTCTTGAACCATCGGATCACCCCAAGAAACCTTCACCAAGGGTATGGTCTTGGACCTCAACTTTTGCTCCTTCCAACCCATAATTTGCGTCGGTGCTTCCTCATAGATAAGGTTAGGTTAGGCTTTTATTGTCTGAAACTTTTCTTCAATGACAACACATGAAATCGGTAGTGCACATTTGCAAAATAATACGGTAATGCAATCCTATAGGTGACAGGGTCAACCTTCTCTGGTATCAGAAAGAGCCAACATATCTTGGGCTTAGCTTCCCTTTCTTTCCAAACTCTTAATGCCCTTCATGGTTGACACTTTTAGATAAAAAGATAGGTCTCTTCTCTTCGAGTCTTATAATTTTGACCTAACCCTCATTTCTTGAACTAATTTTGGCCCAATAAGTTTACTCTCCCTGACTTCATCCCAGTACAATGGTGATCTACACTTCCTACCATACCGAGCCTAGTAGGGTACCATCTGAGTAGAAGCTTTACAAACTATTGTTGTATATGAACTCTATGAGTGGCAGGTGGTTTTCCCAACTACCTTTGAAATCCAAGGCACAAGTCCTCAACATATCTTCAAGAGTTTGAATGGTATGCTAGGATTGGCCGTCAATCTACGGGTGATAAGCACTGCTAAACTTCATTCTCATACCCATTGCGGCTTGCAAACTTTTTTTTTTAAAAAAAGGGATGTGAATCTCGGGTCTCGGTCTGATACGATGGTTCTAATGCTAAGCCAATATAGAACATTTTTTAGACATCTTAGCCAACTTTTATTACACTAAGATTTGGCTAAGATGTTAATTAATGCCGGTGGACTTCAATGAAATGATTTTGTCCATCTGATCACAGGACGACCTAGAAGTATTAAACTCCATGACATTGCAAATAAAACTTTGACAAATTGTGATGATCTCCTCAAACTCGAAGCTATAAATTTTCTACGTATAAATTAGTTTTCTAGAGTAAAAAATATATACGTCTAGGGGCTCAAAAGTAATTAATTAGACGCGGTACTGAACCATAACACTAAAACATTGACAAACAATTTGTAGGTACGAATGCCAATTCAAGTTATTGTTGCTCGCATCAATATTTTGAATAATATTAAATGACCAATAAATATTATACTTATCTTCCTTACCCCATGGACCCCAAAATTTGGTAAAACATTATATAGAGATTGTTTTCAAGGGACGACGTCTTGACATTTACTACAATTTCTCGTAGCCCCAACGTATAAGTTCGGTTGACATCAAAGTCATGGTCATGGCCTGAATTTATCGCGCCACCTCAGGAGGCCATGCCTCATTAAAGGGCTTTAACCAAGGGGGCAGCTGAGGTGACATATACCCCTGACACAGAAGATGGGCAATTGACCCCTAGAAACCAGGTATATAAGCTAGTCCCTAGGTATGAGAAGTCTCTCTAAACTCTCTATTCATTTCCACAAACTACTAAAATGATACTGACTTAAGCATTGGAGGCTCCCCGATATGATATCTCCATTTTACAATATTATTTTAATATTGTAAAACAATTAATGAAAAAAATAATATTTTAATATTATAGAGAGGTTAATTACTAAAAAGATTTTGAGACTCTTTTACTGCCCAATCGCTCTTCTAATGGCAAGATTTAAATTTAATATAACTAATTAGGAGTGAAAACCGATCATTCGGTTTTGGTTTCGAACCAAAACCCAAACCGAATCAATATCTCCAAAAGTTTGTAAATCTCAACCGAAACTGGCTGTTGAAAGGGGAGAAAACCGTCTACATCGATCTCGGCATCACTCTGGTCTGTTCGTCGGCATCTTCGGTGGCGATGGAGGCTATTTTCAGGCGATGACGCCGTAGTGAATGGGTGAGAGACGACGCCGAGAGGTGCGATTTGAGAGTGAGAGAGAGAGGACCTGCTATGGCTGCGTGCGCCGTGAGAGAGAGAGAGAGAGAGAGAGAGAGAGAGAGAGAGAGAGAGAGAGAGAGAGAGAGAGGCGGTGTCTAATGAAAACGAGAGAAGAAGAATCGAGGAAGAAGAAGGGTTGGGGGAGTTTAAACCCTAGAGTGAAATGGCCGATTTGGCTTAAGCCAAACGACGCCATTCCATTTAGTTTTTTTTTTTTTTTTTTTTAACTTCAGATGTTAAACGACGCCATTTCACTTATTTAAGTAAAACGGTGTGTGATGCCCCGTTTTTACGTGTATTTTCACTGAAGGAGTATTTTAATTTAATTAAAATATTAGTTCTTTTATTTTAAATTATTGGATTTTAATTGGATTTATTTAGTTGTGAAATTTATTTTATAGAGCTTTCTTCATATTAATTAATTGTTTTGAGTTTAAATTATTGTTTAATTTATTTTAGCTAGTCTTTGGATTTAAAATTAAGTTGTTAGTTTTTACTAGTTATTTATTATATTTTAGCTTTACGTTGTGTTTAAAATATTTTCTTGGTTTTATTGCTTTTAAAGTTGTTTTCGTTGGATCAGTTGTTGAACTCCAAAGGTGAGGATTGGACCTCATTTCTTTTCCTCCATCTTTTCTTTTCTCTTTTTCTATTCTTCTTTCTCTTTTTTCTTCTTGTTGCCCAGATGACTAACACAAGAGGGGGGGTGAATTGAGTTGTATTTAAAAAAAATAACAATTATAAATCAAATATACAATATAAAATATAAAGAAAATATGCAATAACAATAAATATAAAGAGTAAGGGTAAGAGAGAAGCAAACTCAGTATGTTAACGAGATTCGGCCCCACTGCCTACGTCCTCTCCTCAAGCTACCCCTTGAGGATCCCCGAATTCACTATTCAATCTCCTTCAGGTGGAGATGGAAACCTATTACACATTTGAACAACACCGCTACAAAGGATCCGTGTAGAACACCCTCTACACTTGCAATCACCTTACACGTGGTGATTCAACGATTCCCTGTGTAGAACACTTTCTACACGCACAAGGGTTGTACACACCCTTTTACTGATACAAGAATTGATAGTGGGTAGAATATCAGAAAACACTCCTCAATGAGTGAAATAAGAACAATACAGCACAACCTATATCTCTCAAAATGAAAAAGGATTAAGGCTCAATGCTTAGAGAAGAGAGAATGAAAGCTTTGAATGAGAGTTGTATGCTCTTGGTGTTGTGAATGTGAAGCTCTCAAATGATCTATTTATAGGCATATGAGACTTCATATTCAAATTTAAAAAGATTCACATGTCAAAGACATCATCATTCATTTTTCAAAAATTTCAAACCTAATCTTTTTACTTTTTGCATGTGACAAAATGAGCACACTTTACTTTTCAAAAAATTCAAACCTAATCTTTTACTTTTTGCATATGACAAAAGGAGCACACTTTACTTTTCAAAATTTTCAAACAAAGGCATCTTCCTTTTGCATAAGTCAAGAAAAGCATCAATCACTTTTGAAAATATTCAAATAAAACATGCACATGTGAAAGATGACAATCAATCATCTTTAATATTTTCAAAGTTCAACCCTTTAATCATGGCATGCACATGTGAAAGATGACAATCAATTATCTTTCAAAATTTTCAAATTTAATTTTCAAAATATTCATGCACATGTGGAAAATGTATTTTAATGCTTTATGATAAAATATTAATTTTTGAGCCTTAATCCTAATTTCGAATTTTAAAGAGATTTACAACATTATTCTATGACTTTAATGTGAACTTGCTCCCTTCTTGCTCATGCTTGGTTTCTTGATGTGCTTGACTCCATTGTGTAGATAACTTGAGCTTGAGACTCCTTTATTCTATGAATTCATTTGTTATCATCAAAATCCATGTGTAAATATATAATTACACAAAACTTGAAACCTTAGGTTTAACAATCTCCCCCTTTTTGATGATGACAAATACTTGATAGAACCTGAAGCCTGTATTAATACTTAAGCTCCCCCTGAGAATGTGCGTTAGTTTTTCAAAAAAAAAAAAATAAATATAATTCCAAGCATATATAACAAGTTTAACAATTTAAACAATATTAATGTTCTAGTCTAAAACTTCTCCCCCTTTTGGCATCATTAAAAAGGATCGACAGCAAGTAAATAGACTGAAGAAAACGGTGCGTTAAAAAACACTGTAGATAGTTGAAAAAGAGAGCCGTCCGTGACCCGACAAGTCCTGCAAAGCCTCGAGGCCTAACTCTATGAATTTAGTGCGGTTGAAGATAGAAACAAATCGCCTGATGTTGTTGACAAACGAGATTGAAGGCTCCGAGTTTCTAAAAAAAATGTCTTTTTCACTGATCGGGAAAAAACACATTGCTCTTTGACTTGGATGATAGCTCGTCTTGTTCTTTATACTATCTCTATAAAAACAGTCTTAAAGTTCATCCAATCCGCATCAAGTTTTCTTCTTATCTCTATAACTCATCTGCATTCCTTCAACATTCTCGCTTTAAGTTTTCAATTCCTTTCTCAATGGCTCATTCTTCTACATCTCAACCTCCTGTCCTTTCTGCAGCTGCCATTGGTGCTATGTTGCAGCAAGAAAATAATAGTATGGCAAATAAGTCAGACTCCGATGCTATCTACGACTTGGTGAGTCTCGGGACTCGCTACTCATCCTCTATTGTTGCTTTTTCCCAGCGGGTTCAAGCAAAAAACCATGAGGTTGAAAAGCTTAAGGAACAAATTGTTGTACTTCAACGAATTGTTCAAGAGTCTCACACAAGGGAAGGAATCCTTCGGCAGAAGAATAAAAAGTTGAAATCTCTATTGGATTCTTCATTCCGCTTGCCAGTTCCCATGAATAGGGATGACATGATATTGTATGAAGAGAATGAGCGTCTCAAACATGAGGCTAAGAACCTCAAGTTTATGTAAAAGTATTTAAGAAAAATCTATCTATTTTTATGAACTTTGATCTGTCTTTTAAGAGATATTCATAATATGCATCATACCTATTTCTCTTCTAATCATAGATAATCTATCTTCTGGTAAAGGTTTTGTGAATATATCTGCTAACTGATCGTGTGTGTTTGTGAACTCTAGTACTATATCGCCTTTCTGCACATGATCTCGAAGAAAATGATATCTTATTTCAATATGCTTAGTTCTAGAATGTTGTATTGGGTTTTTTGAAAGATTTATAGCACTTGTATTATCACATTTGATTGGAATGTGATTATACATGAGTTTAAAATCTTCAAGTTGTTGCTTCATGTAAAGAACTTGAGCACAACAACTACCCGCAGCAACATATTCTGCCTCAGCAGTAGATAGTGCAACAGAATTTTGTTTTTTACTAAACCAGGAAACTAATGCATGACCTAAGAAGTGACATGCTCCACTAGTGCTTTTTCGATCTATTTTACAACCAGCATAATCTGCATCTGTGTAGCTGATTAGATCGAAAGATGTGTGTTTAGGGTACCATAACCCTAGGTTAATTGTACCACTAAGATATCTAAGAATGCGCTTAACTGCAATTAAATGAGATTCTTTTGGAGATGATTGAAAACGTGCACATAAACACACACTGAACATAATATCTGGTCTACTGGCTGTCAAATATAATAAGCTACCAATCATACCTCGATATACTTTCGAGTCAACTGTCTTACCGGATTCATCTTTATCAAGTTTAGTAGATGGGCTCATTGGTGTTCCAGTTTCCTTAGCACCTTCCATCCCAAACTTCTTCAGCAATTCCTTAATATATTTTGATTGATTGATGAATGTCCCACTTTTTACTTGCTTAATTTGCAATCCGAGAAAGAATGTAAGTTCTCCCATCATGCTCATTTCAAATTCATCCTGCATAGTCTTAGCAAAAACTTGACACATATTTTCATTAGTAGCACCGAATATTATATCATCAACATAAATCTGAACCAAAAGAATATCATCATTTTCGTATTTAATGAAAAGAGTTGTGTCGATTTTTCCTCTTGAGAAACCTTTTTTAATCAAGAAACCACTGAGTCTCTCGTACCACGCTCTAGGAGCTTGTTTGAGTCCATATAGTGCTTTTGTGAGTTTGAAAACATGATTTGGAGAAATATGATTTTCAAAACCTGGAGGTTGCTCAACATATACCTCTTCATTTATAAAACCATTTAAGAAAGCACTTTTAACATCCATTTGAAAAAGTTTGAAATCTTTATAACAAGCATATGCAAGTAGCATTCGAATAGCTTCTAATCTTGCGACTGGTGCATATGTCTCATCATAATCAATTCCTTCTTCTTGATTGTAACCTTGGGCTACAAGTCGAGCCTTATTTCTAGTAATGACTCCGGACTCATCTTTCTTGTTTCTAAAAACCCATTTTGTTCCAATAATAGTATGATTTTTGGGTTTAGGAACAAGTGTCCAAACATCATTTCTTTCAAATTGATTAAGCTCTTCTTGCATAGCTAGAATCCAAGATTCATCAAGAAGTGCTTCATCAATATTTTTAGGTTCAATCTGAGATAAAAAAGCAGTATGATTGCAAATATTTCTAAGAGATGATCGAGTGCTTACACCTTGTGAAGGTTCTCCCAGAATTTGTTCCACTGGATGATCTTTCACAAATTTCCACTGTTTGGTTGCATCTCGTATTAAATTTTGATGATCTTTCCTGATGTCTCCATGTTGGACTTCCTCTATTGTGTTCTCTTTGTTGAGATTGAGACTTTCTGTATTATTTATACCTCCTGTTTCTTCATCAATGGATTTCTTGGAGAGTAGAGAATTAGATTCATCAAATACTACATGCATAGATTCTTGTACAGTTAAAGTCTTTTTATTGAATACTCTATAAGCTTTACTATTTGTAGAATACCCGAGAAAAATACCTTCATCCGATTTTGCATCAAATTTGCCTAAATTATCCCTGTCATTCAAAATAAAACATTTGCATCCAAATACATGAAAGTAACCAATGTTGGGCTTTTTCTCATTCCAAAGCTCATAGGGGGTTTTATCTAATTTAGACCTTAACATAACTCTATTTATAACATAACATGCAGTACTTACCGCTTCGGCCCAAAAATAACTAGGCAAGTTGTTCTCATTAAGCATTGTTCTTGCCATCTCTTGAAGAGATCTATTTTTCCTCTCTACTACCCCATTTTGTTGAGGAGTTCGAGGAGCAGAAAAATTATGCACAAAACCATTTTCATCACAAAATGTTTCAATATTTTTATTAACAAACTCTTTTCCCCTATCACTTCGGATACTTGAAATAGTATAGCCCTTTTCATTTTGAATTCTCTTGCATAACTTGGTAAAAGCATTATGTGCCTCATCTTTATGAGCAAGAAAGATGACCCAAGTATATCTAGAGAAATCATCAACAATAACAAAAGCATAATATTTTCCTCCTAGACTTGCAACTCTATTTGGTCCAAAAAGATCCATGTGTATCAGTTGCAGTGGTCTAGTAGTGGAAATATATTTCTTGGTTTTAAAAGAAGTTTTTGTTTGTTTACCAAATTGGCATGCATCACAAATTTTGTCTTTAAGAAAATTTGCCTTTGGTAAACCTCTCACAAGATCATTTTTTGAAAGTTTGGAAATAAGTTCCATGTTGGCATGACCTAGTCTTCTATGCCATAACCAATTAGTTTCATTTTGTACTGAAAAACAAATAGCATCTTGTGAGGTAATTTCTTCAAAATCGATTGTATAAACATTATTACTTCTAAAGGCAGTAAAACAAATGTTATAATCATGATCATTCAAAATAATGCACTTATCCATTTTGAAAGTAACTGTAAATCCTTTATCACATAATTGACTTATACTCAAAAGATTATGTTTTAGACCTTCAACAAGTAGAACATCTTCAATTATGAGAGAAGATTTATTACCAATTTTACCTATTCCCACGATCTTCCCTTTCGAGTTGTCTCCAAATGTCACGTGTCCTTCTTCTTTAGATCTAAGATCAAAGAACTTAGTCTTGTCTCCCGTCATGTGTCTTGAACATCCACTATCTAAAAACCATTTGTTTTTGCTTGTAGAGGACTTCATGCATACCTATAAAAACAATTAAAATGATTTTTCTTGGTACCCAAGTTCTTTGGGTCCTTTATTTATTAGTATTAGAAGAAACAAGATTTTTAGGTACCCATATGGCCCTAATAGTCATTGTATGTTTTCTTCTAATAGGACAAGTATGATAATTATGACCATTTCTATTACAAAAATTACAAATAGCATGTGACATATATGAAAATCTTGAATGATTATAATAGTATCCTTTTTTGACAAACTTATTATGAAAAGAATTTTGAATATTAGACTTTGATGTAGAAGGATTATCAAAGAAGTTTTTATAAGGTTTGAACTTTTGTTTTGGCATATATCCCAAGCCTGCCTTGTCAAAAACACATCTTTGACTACCAAGAAGTTTTTCAAAATTTCTTTTTCCATTCGTAAAGTTTTCAACAATATTTTCTAAATCAGTTTTCTTTTTCTTCAACTCAAGATTTTCGTCTTTCAAAACAATATTTTCTTTTCTTAAAATATCAATTTCGTTTGTTAAAGAAGAATTTTTCTTTTTCAAAGCAGTATATTTGATACCCAATTTTTCAAATTCTTCATATACCTCTTCTAAAACATTTTGCAATTCTTCATATGAAGGATTTTCAATATTATCAAAATTTGTTACCTCAATATCATCTTTAGCCATAAGACAGAGATTTGCTGATTCTTCATTGCTTGCTTCACTATCTGAGCTACTTGAATCATCATCCCATGTAGCTTTCATTGCTTTCTTGCCTTTGTTTCGATCTTTCTTTAGCAGGGGACAATCTGGCTTGATATGACCAGGCTTATTGCATTTATAACAAATTAAAGTATCATTTTTACCTGAATCTTTCTTGGAAAACTTTTTGAATGATTTCCTCGGAGGAGTTTTATTTTTCTTTAAGAATCTCTGAATTCTTCTTGTTATCATCGCAACTTCTTCATCTTTATCGTCATTTTCCTCATCTTCATCACTTTCACTTTCATGAGGAACAGCTTTAAGTGCCAAGCTCTTCTTTGGCTTTCCTTCTTCTTCTCCTCTTTTCAATGTGTACTCATGGGTGATAAGTGACCCGATGAGTTCATTCACTTCGAGCTTCTTGAGGTCTCTAGCTTCAAGAATCGCTGTCACTTTTGATTCCCAACGTTTTGGTAGAGAGTTGAGAATTTTTCTTACCATTTCCACTTTGGAATAAACTTTGCCAAGAGCTGTCAAGCTGTTTATGATGTTAGTAAAACGAGTGTGCATACTAGAAATAGATTCATCATCATTCATCTTAAACATTTCATATTCATGAGTAAGAATATAAATTTTTGATTCCTTAACTTGAGAAGTTCCTTCATAAGTAACTTCCAAGTTATCCCAAATTTCTTTTGCCGTAGCACAAGTCATTACTCTATTAAACTCATTACCATTGAGAGCATTATATAATAAATTCATAGCAGTTAAATTCAAAGTATAAAGTCTATCGTCTTCACGATTAAACTCTTCTTCTTCCTTTTTGACCTTTACTCCATCAACCACTTTTGTTGGAATATAAGGTCCATTTACAATGCATTTCCAGATTTCTCGACCTTGAGCCTGAAGGAATATTCTCATTCTAACTTTCCAGAATGAGTAATTGTCTCCACAAAAGAGTGGAGGCCGACTGCTAGATTGACCTTCACCAAATGAAGCTGCAATGTTAGCCATAAGATCTTAACTCAAAAGATAGTTAATCTTATAATAGAGCTTTAGCTCTGATACCAATTGTTGCCCAGATGACTAACACAAGAGGGGGGGTGAATTGAGTTGTTTTTAAAAAAAATAACAATTATAAATCAAATATACAATATAAAATATAAACAAAATATGAAACAGCAATAAATATAAAGAGTAAGGGTAAGAGAGAAGCAAACTCAGTATGTTAACGAGGTTCGGCCCCACTGCCTACGTCCTCGCCTCAAGCTACCCCTTGAGGATCCCCGAATTCACTATTCAATCTCCTTCAGGTGGAGATAGAAACCTATTACACCTTTGAACAACACCGCTACAAAGGATCCGTGTAGAACACCCTCTACACTTGCAATCACCTTACACGTGGTGATTCAACGATTCCCTGTGTAGAACACTTTCTACACGCACAAGGGTTGTACACACCCTTTTACTGATACAAGAATTGATAGTGGGTAGGATATCAGAAAACACTCCTCAATGAGTGAAATAAGAACAATACAAGCACAAACTATATCTCTCAAAATGAACAAGGGTTAAGGCTCAATGCTTAGAGAAGAGAGAATGAAAGCTTTGAATGAGAGTTGTATGCTCTTGGTGTTGTGAATGTGAAGCTCTCAAATGATCTATTTATAGGCATATGAGACTTCATATTCAAATTTAAAAAGATTCACATGTCAAAAACATCATCATTCATTTTTCAAAAATTTCAAACCTAATCTTTTTACTTTTTGCATATGACAAAAGGAGCACACTTTGCTTTTCAAAAATTTCAAACCTAATTTTTTACTTTTTGCATATGACAAAAGGAGCACACTTTACTTTTCAAAATATTCAAACAAAGGCATCTTCCTTTTGCATAAGTCAAGAAAAGCATCAATCACTTTTGAAAATATTCAAATAAAACATGCACATGTGAAAGATGACAATCAATCATCTTTAATATTTTCAAAGTTCAAACCTTTAATCATGGCATGCACATGTGAAAGATGACAATCAATTATCTTTCAAAATTTTCAAATTTAATTTTCAAAATATTCATGCACATGTGGAAAATGTATTTTAATGCTTTATGATAAAATATTAATTTTTGAGCCTTAATCCTAATTTCGAATTTTGAAGAGATTTACAACATTACTCTATGACTTTAATGTGAACTTGTTCCCTTCTTGCTCATGCTTGGTTCCTTGATGTACTTGACTCCATTGTGTGGACAACTTGAGCTTGAGACTCCTTTATTCTTTGAATTCATTTATTATCATCAAAATCCATGTGTAAATATATAATTACACAAAACTTGAAACCTTAGGTTCAACACTTCTTCTTTTTTTTTTTTCCCTTTCTTCCAATGCGTGCCTTGCCCCATTCGAATCTCTCTCTCTCTCTCTACCCACTCACGTTGTTTCTGTCCAACCGCCCAGAACCACCGCCGCCGGCCACCGTACAGCACACCACCCCCACCAATCTCTTCCCCTCCCTCCGGTGAACCACCCCACAAATTTCCACCGTCATCCGAGCTGCCGTTTAGCCGGAATAGCTCCTCCAAGCTGAACGGCTTTTGCTCCGATTTGCCGCCGTCGCTCCACCTCCGGCCACCACTTCTTCACCACTTCATCACCGACTCCTTGCCGTCCTAAACCACCCATTTCCGGCCTCGATCCGTCGCCGGAGCAGCCCCCACGAGCTAGTTTCTGATTTGGGTATTTCAGCTCTTCTACCGCCATTTTCGCTGCCACCCACAGCCAACTCTCACTTCCACTAGCTTCATAAACGCCCCTAAGACATTCCCTATCAATCCCGAGTCTTGGTTTGTCCTCGTTCAAAAGTGGGTATTTTACAACCCACGGCCACAATGTATTTACACTGTTACGTTGCTTTCTCTTCGTCGTTTGCTGCTCGCCGATCCATCAAAAATTAGTATATAGCGCTGTAAGTATTTTCCAAACTTCATTTTAGATTTAAATATATTATTGCTTTTACAATAATTACTTGTGACTGGTTAGTTATTCCGGACGGAGTCCGAGGAGTCGGGGGTCGGATGGATTTGAGGACGGAGTTGCTTGTTTAGTTGTTATGGATGTTTGAAAATTGTTGGTTAATTGGTGTCGTATTATTTGCATTACATTGTGCGCGTATATGCATGTGTTATTTACTGAAAACTGGGTTTTCATGAGTTAAATGGATTTTTGGGTGCGTGTGTATCACGACCCCAAGTCGAGATGGGGTATTATCTCGATGGAGCTTCTCTGGTCACTTGGGAGCGTAATATACTGAGTAACATCCCTTGGGTTGTCGCTGGGCGACAACGGGAGCGGGCGGGATGGTAACGCTCTCGTACTGACTCCGTGGCCCCTTTGCTGGCGGGGGCTAGAGGATGCTTGGCTATGAACGCGCGGGGTGCGGAACTGGGCATCGCTCTTTACGAAGTCACATGCATGGTCGTTACCCATGGTGTGACGAAGGGAGGTAGGGCTTGCGGATGTCCCCTAGGGGAGGTCATGGTGCATTCGGTTAAGGGAAATGTGGAAATTTGTTTGAGACTTGATTTTGGGCCATTATCGAAGATAATGGCGAGGAAAAAGTTTAAAGGAAATATTTTGGGCCAAATGAGACTTTTGGCGTACGTGGAAAAATATGTTTTAATGGACATGTGCATTGGGCATTCTTTCATGCATATTGTAGAGTTTAATATATTTTTATCTTGTGGCGTTTGGAATATTACTTACCTACGGTACCAGTTTTGGTACCGTAAATTTTGATGCAGAGGCTGAGAATGAGGAGGAGGCTGAGCCTGAGGAGGCAGCTCCACGTGAGTATTGATTTGGAGTGCTTATTTATGTATAATATTTGTAGTTGTTTTTAATGGTATGTATTTGGATTTGAGATGTTGTTGAACATGTAATATTTTATTTACGTATGTTTTAAACTGGTTTGTAATTAAACAAAAGTTCTGGTACTTAGTTATATGGCTTTGTTATCCACTGCGTGTTTTTATTTGTACACATATTGCATGTACACACACATTTGACACTTGGCGATGGGATGTGTGACCCGTGTTGTCATCATCCCAACGTCCTGATTTCCACGTGGCCGTACGTGGGAGTTGGGGGCGTCACACGGTGTCATTTAATTAAGGTATAAATAAAAAAATATATAACTTATTACGTTGGCTAGTTCAGCGATTTGAACTAGGGTCAAACTGCTGCCGAACTGACGTAGGTCTGTTTTGAAGAAATTCTACCTTACGCCGACCGGTTCATTGGCGGTTCCGGCCAGTTCTTGACGTGGTCGGTTAGTTCCCGTCGGTGGCGTCGGTTTCTGTACACCCCTACAACTAATCATTAGATGACAAAGAGTAAAAAATTTCAATGCTAGGATCCATAAAGAGTGTATGGATAAAATAGAAGAAATGTGAGAAAGAAATTTATATGAGTTAGTGGTGAATATTCTCATAATATACTTAAAAATATACATACATAAGAATATTTTGAGATTTTTATTTTATTTTATAATTCTCAAAAATGAATATTCTCGTAATACAATAGGAATATCTTAAGAATATTCTCATAACATAATCATCTTTTTTTCATCTTTTGATTTATTTGTAATTTTTGTTTGGCTTATATTTTTTATTTTGTATGTATATGATGGGATTACACATTATATATGGAGAAATATTTCAAATATAAAAAGATGAAAAAATATGGGATTACATCACATTATATATGTACTTAGCAAATAAAGTAGTAGTTAAAGAAAATATTTGAAATTAATAAAAAAATTTATTTAAATAGTTTGCCATATAATTTAATTTAATGACGGTAGAAGATGCAAGCCGGCACCTTAATTAATTTATCGATCGACTAAGTACATATATATATGGGCTTTTGACTAATTGGGAAGGAAGGAAGAACTTAACTTGAGGAGGTTTATGCGATGCATTAATAAATAAGAGTATTAGCATTTGACCGTTTGTGCATAATTGTAACCAAGTCGTTTGAGTTAAAACGTGTCGATCGATCTCGTGGCGGCTTTAGCTAATTTCAGTCAATTTCATCCCATATTAAAACATTGACATTTACTACAATTTCTCGTTGCCCCAACGTATACGTCCGATCGACGTACCTTAAAGTCACGGTCGCGACCTCAATTATCGGAATGCATACAGGAGTTTCCTGCCTATCTATCTAGAAACGATGAAGAACCTTCCACTTTCCTGCCTCGTCATTGCTTTCTTTTTCCTCTCTGGTATGCCTCGGGATGATGATGATCATGAGTATCGAGATTTCTTCAACGTTTTAGCTATTGGATTAATTGCTTTTATTTATTTTGCCATTAATAAGCATTCATTTAATTATGAGCCCCGGCCAGGTACAAATCTTAAACGCTAGCTTTAACTATTGGATTTTTATATATTTATATGTATTTTAGATATATGTATGATCGCATTTTAATTATGGATCTCCGACCACTACAGGAGATATTAATGCCTAGGGGTGAACAAACAGCCCGCCCACTTATATTTCTACCCGACCCGTTCTGGCCCGCAATCCAGGAGAGCAGAAAATGGCCCGACCCGACCCGAATGATTGGGGTTTTTTTTTTTTTTCCTTCAGATTTCTGGAAACATTCTCTGTAAAACGCTAGAAACCATAGGGATTTAAAACTTTTCCAATAAACATTACATCCGATAGGCATTTAAAACTTTTTCAATTACATGAATATAATGTCCATAAATATATAATATGATCCATAGAAAATATTCCAGCCCTTTTAAACAAATTCATGAACTAAAAATAAACTGAATATAATGTCCAGTCTTTCTCACAAATCCATTCATCCATCCACTACATTACATCCTATAGGCCATCCATCACATAAACAATAGACAATAAACATGAATATAGCGTCCACATATATATTTTCAATGGAAAATATTCCAGCCCTTTTAAACAAATTCATGAATAAGAAATAAACATTCCTCAAACAGGAATTTTTAACAACAAATATAGAATGTATAGACCATAAGCCTTGAGTCACTCCTCATCAACATAAATAAAGCTTGATTGGGGATCAAATTCTGGAAAAAAAGAAAAGAAAAAAAGATTATTAAATTATATAAAAATAAACATTATGAAAAACTTCAATAAATATAGAAGAAAGAAATATGTTCATTACCTGATTCTGCCTCAAAACTTTCAACATTGTCCAACGAGGCATGAAGATCAATAGGTATTGGATCTTTTAACCAATTTTGAGTACAAACAAGTGCCTCAACTGTTCTTAGAGATAATGAACAACGAAATGGGTCAAGTACCCGACCCCCTGCACTGAAGGCTGACTCAGAAGAAACAGTAGAAACAGGAATGGCCATCACATCCCGTGCAACTCTCGCTAAAATAGGATACTTGATTTCATTGATCTTCCACCAATCCAAAATATCAAAATTCGGAACTCGTGCCTCACAACCATGTTCCAAGTATTGATCAATCTCTGATTTGTTCCTCAAACTACTTTCAATAATTTCTTGCTCATATTCAACCCAAAAACTTTGCTGAGAATCAGAATCAATCATACTAGGATCAACTGAGGAAGGAGGCTCAGAGTATGAAACTCCTCCTGAACTCCCATACATAATACTATACTCCCCGTACATGTCAATCATCAATTCTTTCACTTTTACAATCATTTCTTCAACTAAATTACCACCATATATTTTTTTGAACCAAAAATGCAAAAGACTAAATTTGCATCTTGGATCAAGAACAACAACAATGAATATCATCAAGTTGGTCTTTTCAATTGATCCCCAATATTTGTTATACTTAATCTTCATGCTCGTAGCCATAACTTTCAACACTGCATCATTACTTTGACTCATTTTTTATAAATGCGATTGAATGCCACAAAGCTCTTGAAAATATGCATTAGATGTGACATACAAAGAGCCAGAAAGTCTCACAGTAGCATCATAAAAAATTTTTAAAAATTTAATCATTATTTTAACTCTCACCCAATCACTAGAACTTGGAGGGCTCAAGCCCACACTACGACAATAGCGAGAAAAATAACCATCATCATTCTCCAATCGCAAAAATGGCTTTTGAAATGTTTATGCAACTTCTAGCATGAGATAAGTAGAGTTCCATCTAGTAGGAACATCAAGGCATACCAATTTTGAACAACTGATTTTCTCTTTCTCTATACACTTTTTGAATTTTTTCATTCTTGCAGGAGATGATCTAACATATTTAACCGCATTGCGCACCCTTGTGATTGAATCATCACAATCTTTTAACCCATCATTCACAATAAGGTTCATAATATGGGCGCAACACCTTATGTGAATATACTTCCCTTCCAACAAATGACCTTCTACAAATCTTTTTAAGTAATCAATGGCAACATCGTTTGAAGAAGCATTGTCAACTGTAACAGTAAAAATCTTCTCAATACTCCAATCTTGTAGATATGACTCTACATGCCTTCCAATAGTGTCCCCTTTGTGATTAGGAATTAAACAAAAATTTATTATTTTTTTGTGTAATTTCCATTCACAGTCAATAAAGTGTGCAGTAAGACACATATAATTGAAGTTTTGATTGGATGTCCAAGTGTCAGTAGTTAAACTAACCTGCCCAATTGCCTTAAATACTTTCCTCAACTTCTCCTTCTCTTTTTTAAATAGTTTAATACAATCTCTCACTGCAGTGGTTCGAGATGGCACTTGGAATCTTGGTTCTAGTGATTTACATACCTTCCTAAATCCTTGTCCTTCCACCACCTTAAACGGAGCCTCATCACAAATTATCATCTCTGCAATTGCCATTCGTACATCTTCTGGATCAAACTTATGTGTAGTTTGTTGATCCTTGGGTCTATTTCTGTCAGGGTTTTTTTTACAAACACCAACATGATGCAACATACTTGACGTACCATGTTTTTTGGGGTGACAGGCATAAGTCTTGTGGCAGTAATTACACCCCGCTTTTGGGTCACTTAAGGAACATCCATCTATTTTTGTAAAGTGTTCCCACACCGTTGATGGGTCCTTACTTGCCTTCCTTTTAGGAGGGAGGATGGTGTTGCTACTACTAGATAAATTAATGTTTGAAGCTAAAGGAGTAGAAATCTCATTGTCTCTTAAATTTGTAGGAGTGTCACTTCTGAAGGAATCCATGGTATGAACTGAAATATAATAAAAGTATGAGAAAATAAGAATACCAATTGAAATTGAATGACAAAGCAGCCTAATGTATGTTAGTATCTAAATACAATTATCCGTAGTATTACTGTACCAAAATATTGTTTCAACTTTCAACAGCAGCCTAATGTATGTTATTATCATTAAATTCCCAATGCTTTTTGGTGTATTTAACAGTTGATGCGGTATATTGCTTTAGGCTTGTAAGTTGAAGTTGGGGGATCTGAAAGGAGCATTGTTAGACACAGAATTTGCAATGCGTGATGGAGACAACAATGTGAAAGCTTTGTTCCGCCAAGGTCAGGTTGGTATCTTCCTCATATGGAGAATATCTATCACCAGAAGGATGGGAACTTCAAAGATTTTTGGTTGAGAAATTTTTCACTAATTATATATGCATTAAATAGAGTTTGCACTCTGCACTCGTTTACACCTTTGTATGTATGTAATATGAATAATGGGTTTGTAGAGTTACATGCAACTGTTGTAGGAAAAAGAGAACAAAATTGAAAAAGATAAGTAAAAAGAAAGCAGCCTGCAGTCAAACATTAATCATCAATATATAAAATTAAAATAATGATTAAAGTGTTATAGTAAACAAGATTTTTTTAGTCCCTGTTGCCACATTTGAAAGCATTTTCTTTATAATTTTGCATAGTTTTGTTTCCACTTGAACTTGAGTCTATTTATGATCTATGTCTATAAGCACCCAAAAAAAGATGCGGCATCTTGAAGTGGACGTGATTTTCAGATATATTATGTGTGCTTGGGTGTCACATGTCAATTCATTTCAAATTAATTATTGATAAAGTTTATTATTTTTTTAATTTTTTGTAAAAAGTTACATATTTCCAACAATTTTATACATTTAAATACATATTTTAACTCATTTTATACATTTAAACACATTTCAATAGAATAACAAAATATAACTATTTATATATCAACTTAAATCATATGAGATAATTTCACCAACCAAATGCAGCCGTAGAGATTATTCAAATAAACAGTTTCGAGTCCTTGGACTATGGCTCAAGATTAATAAAAAAAAAAAAAAGGTTTAAACACGGATTGGGTTGGACGATAGGTTGCAGAGAAATCTGCTGTAAAGATTGTCTTCTATGGGGTCCTTCCTCGAGGATTACTTGGAAGGGACATCCTCGAACAAAAATCCTCTTCAAGGATCTACTCCTAGGATATTGGCTTGCCCCAATCTTATTACCTCGTCTTCGTCTTATTTCTTTCCTTTCCAAGTTATGCCATCCATTTAAAGGTGAAAAACATTTTATTCTTTCACGTACATGTGATTTATAAAAATTAATAATTAAAGAAGACCATGTTCAAACAACATCACAAGCAGGTCATAAACAAAATATAAATTATAATAGAATTGGAAATTAACAGATTTTTCCCATACATCAGCCCAGATAGAGACTAGTTTCATCTTATTGTGCAACATATTTCTATCAAAGAGCCAACCCAAACTTGCATAATAATGTTATATACAGGAACTGCAGAAAGCGTTTGGCTCAAATTTTTTTAGGTGAGTTAAGCTCTAGCTAGCCATTATGAAGGACTCCTTTAATTTTCTCGCAGCCTTAGAATATAAAAGAGGGAAACCACCTTAGAACCTATGTGATGTCCTTTTTCTGCTCGGATATGGTCCAAACTTGGTATTGGGTGAACTCTTGGTCCCCAAAATTTGGCTCGTCTTCCACTGATGTGAACCTTTGTTAGGTTCCAGATTTAAAGGAACATAAGGTACCTACTCATAACATCCATCCTAAAATTGATACAGACCAAAGTCACCAAACACAGAATTTGCACTTATGAAACCAAAGCAGGACACCACCACAATCACCCACAAAGTTCCTAGCAAACCACATCTTAAACCTAGAACTAGCAAAAATACCAATTAGCCAAACTCGAAAAATTGTTAAAACCAGAATCATCATCTCAGTAAAAACTAGAATCATCATCTCAGCAAAATATCATCAGCAAAAATCCGTAAGCAAAATAATATTGGAAACCCACGCCGTAAGCAAAATATCATCACAATTCTTGGAGACCCACGCCGTAAGCAAAATATCATCAGGAACATACCTCCTTCTTGGAGACCCACGCCGAAGCTGATCTTGGAGCTGCGGTCGAAGAGAGAGAGAGAGACCCACGCAAGCGTCTGTGTGAGAGAGAGAGAGAGCGAGAGAAAGAGAGATCACGTTGGTGAGAGAGAAGTCGAGAGAGAGAGGGAGGGGGGCTAGGGTTGAAGATGAAGGAAATGGACTCGGGACTGAGGTGTGTGAGAGGGCACGGGTTGTTCTTCAGCTGCGGTTTCGTCCGCATGACATTTCAAATGATCCGCTTCAATTATAACCCGACTTTTATCGGGTGGATTTCATCGGGTCAAGTGGGTCAAGCGGGTTATAAAAACATATGCACACCCCTATTAATGCCTAAAATTCGCATAACAGATTGGAATGGAAGAAAGAATTATATTTCCGGCCCACGATGATAATTCAGACTTCAATACAGTACTCTTCATGTTCATCTATAAAATAACAATAAATAAGCAAATATAAATAAATAAGAGAAACACATTGATTTACATGGTTTGGCTGTTACAAAATCTCTTCATGTTCGGACATTGCAACTCACGGCAGACTTCTGACCGACACAGAAAGAAATTTAGTGATGATTGTAGAGTAAACAGTCACAAAATACTTTCTATGATGTCTTTTTGGTGACGGTTTTCGGATAGTTTCAAATCACTACAAAAGTTCCTATGCCCGTTTTTTAAATTTTGGTGACGGACTCATCTGTCACAATAAATGAAATCTGTTGTAGTGTACCAACTATTGACAACTACATTGAAAAAATGAATTAGCTCGATTTATTTATTAAATAAGCCTTTCACGAACATAAAATTAGGATAGAGTATTAAACTATATATTTTAAATAAAACTTGAATTGATTATTATAAGTCTGTATAAACTTGAAAAACTTTATAATTATTATTTTTAGCATGTTGCTGCATGCCATAATTACTGTATCGAAGAAAATTCATGCAATGCAACAAAATAAGTTAGACGGTGAAACATAAAACTAGAACAATGACAAACATTTTTTAGGGAAGAATTTTATTATACATTGAAAAGTATTTAGACGTGGAGAACCATAACACTTAAAACATTGAAAAACATGAATTTGTTAGGGACGGATGTCTCTTTAAGTCGTCCGATAGTTCCGATATTATACTATTTGGTCTAATAGTCATGCCTAATAACGAAGAAAACTGATCTTCCGTGTATGAGCGAACCTCCCTACATATGTGTATCTATATACCACACCGGCCCAGCTCTTCATATTATTTACATTCAGATCATCATATTACTTCGCCTATCTATCTATCGATCAATCAATGATGAAGACCCTTTCACTCACGATCTCTGGCCTTGCCTTGGCCTCCTTTTTTCTCTTTGGTATGTCTCACGATCGATGGTCGGTATCCAAATTTCATCAACGAAAATGGATTTTTTTTTTTTTTTTTTTTTGCCCTTTCTATTGAACAATCTCTCTATTTCTCGTATGGTTGTCCTAGCTAGGCTAATGAATAATTATTAGTTACCATCGGAGAACACGCATGTGATATACTTATCGAATCATAAAATGACATGCGTGCCAAAATTGGTTGTTTACATAAGTACCATGTCATATTATATGCACATGTATCATGGTGATAAGTATGCATGTGTGATTTATGATCGAATTCATTTGTTGAGATGGATATGTTGGCTTTCATGTTCGACATATATGCATGGTGATAAGGAATTATTTTGTTTGATGATGCATATATATGAATATTGCAGGTGCTCAATCCGCTAGAGAATAACTTTCACAAACAATTGTCCCAATATATACCATCTGGCCGGGAACCCTAACTGCTGATCAGAAACCTCAACTATCAACAACCAGATTTGAGTTAGCGTCCAAAGCATCCACATCACTGGATGCCCAAGCTCCCTGGAAAGGTCGTTTTTGAGCACGAACTGGTTGCACCACGGATGCCTCAGGTAGGTTCTCTTGCGCTACTGCGGATTGCGACTCCGGACAGGTTACATGCAATGCCAAAGGTGCAATCCCGCCGGCATCTTTGGTAGAAATCAACATAGTAGAGAATAGTGGGCAAGATTTTTATGATGTCAGCCTTATCGATGGCTTTAACCTGCCTGTTTCAGTGAGCACAGAAGGAGGAGCGGTGAATGCAAGACCTCGAGTTGCCCAGCCGATGTGAACGCGGCTTGCCCAGCAGAGCTACAAGTGAAAGCCGCAGATGGGAGCGTGATCGCATGCAAGAGCGCATGCACAGCGTTCAATCAGCCACAATACTGCTGCACTGGTGCTAATGATAAGCCAGAAACGTGCCCTCCCACGAACTATTCCATGATCTTTGAGAACCAATGCCCTCAAGCTTATAGCTATGCTTATGATGATGTGAATAGCACCTTTACCTGCTCTGGTGCACCTAATTACGTTATCACTTTCTGCCCTTCAAGTTGATCATGTGATGAGAACAAGAATTATGCATGCATGCATATTGCATGCGTTCTGAGCTTCTCTTTGTAATAGTTATAATAATAATTGACTATGTAACAGATAATAATGAATTTCATTACTACATATAGAAAATTCATAAATAAATGGGCAAATTATATAAATTTCTTGTGCTATTGATCTGTATGAAGCTAGGTACTCGATCCATCTTCACATGCAACCATATATTCTTTCACGGGAGCACAATTACTTCATCAGAATCTCTCTCATGTTTACATCGATTAAAATTAACCCATAACACGCGGTTTCTATCATTCTTACATATGAAGGTTCACATACAACACTAGGCCTGTGCATAAAATGCAGTGGGCCGATCCGTCCGCAAGAACCAGCGTGAGCCCACCCGAAAATAGTCGGGTTATTCGGATCCACATCACTAGCGGGTCGAACCAAGTTAATATCGGTCGAAATTGATACCGTCTCCTGCATTTTCATTCTTGAACCAAGGCAGACCGCAGACCTCTTCCCTTCGTTTCACAAACCCTAGCCAGTGCACCACTCCATTGGGCATCGTCGTTCGTCATCACTGTTGGGAATCGCCATTCGTCGTCGTCGTCGCCGTCGTCTTCACCGTTCAAGCCAGTGAGTTCCTCTATTTAACGTATTTCCCCCAAAACTGAACTGAAAATATGATTTTCTACTTGGTTTTGCTTCGTGTGATTTATTTTTGTGATTTTATGCTGGGTTTTGCTTAGAGGATGAACGATGCTTATATTTCTCTTCAAGATGAAGGTTTGGTTGAAGTGGGTTTTGATTTTGTGCTGGGTTTTTGGTTGGAGTTACTGAAGTGGGCGATGGTGCTTTGTTGGGTTCTGTAATTGGCTTTGGTTTTGAAGTTCTTTAATGGTAGGGTACGTTAGTTTCTAGGGTAGTATCGAGCTGTCCATTGTGGTGTTCAAACCCACATCCTTCTCTTCTAGGGTAGTATCGAGCTGTCCACTTAGCTCCCAATCACAATCATTCACAAGGACCAGAACACCAGGTCTCCTGAAAGAAAACTGTTGGTTTTCGCTTGATTTCTTGCTGAAAATGTATTTTTTGGGGCTTGGCTTGACTGTTGCTTAACCCTGGCTTGACCCTAGCTCGACTGTGACTCGACCCTAGCTCAAGCTAAGGTTAGCTCGACCCTCCGCTCGACACTCCGCTCGACTGTCCGCTCGAGCGAACTCATCCAGAGAGTTCCACTCGACCTCCGCTCAAGCGAATTCATCCAGAGAGTTCCGCTCGACCTCCGCTCGACTGTCTGCTCGAGCGAGAATGTAACCCTAACGTGTGCTCGACACTTCGCTAGACGTCCGCTCGATCGAATGTTCTGAATTACCGCCGTGTGCTATAAATACATCATTTTCTCTTCATTTTGAAGAGACTTCAGCAGCCAAGTTAGAGAGAGTTTTGAGAATCCTTTTGTACACAATCCTAATAGTCCATTTGGTGTATTGGGGCTTTAGGATTGAGGATTTTGTGATCTATACTCTTGTACTCCATCTTTGTTCATCGTGAATTTGTTGAAACCGACCCCGACAGTGGACGTAGGCTCACATTGAGCTGAACCACTTAAATCTTGGTGTTCTTTGTGTGCTTGTTGTTTATTTTGTTGCTTCCGCTATTATTTACTTTAACTTAGCCTTTGTTTATTTGGTCCATTCCCAACAAACTGGTATCAGAGCGTCAAGCTCTTTGCAAAGTCTTGAGGAATGGCTATGGCAAAGTTTGAAGTGGAGAAATTCGACAGTCAAAACAGCTTTAGCTTATGGTGCATCAAGATGAAGGCTTTGTTACGACAACAAGGCTTGTCGAAAGTTTTGGAAGGGAAGGTATCCGAGGATTGTAACAGCCCGCTAAAATTATCAGTTTTGGATTCTTTCCCGACAGCAATCACATCTCTCTCGTCTTAACCCTCTATCTTTAGTTATTTATGTTTAACATAGTTGATTTGGTTGGCTGTAGACTGTGTAGTTAGTGTTTGTGGAGTTCGCTGCGTAGTTGTGAAACGAAGTGTGGTTGTGAAGTGTTAGGCTTGATTTTGTAGTTTTGTGGACTGTGCTGTGAAGTATAGGCGTGAGATGGATGCCGTAGATGTGATACGGCGGGTTGTGTGAAGAGAATACGCGTGTAGCGTATTCTGTGTAATGCAGCGACGCGCCGCGCGACATGCGCTGTAGTGATGTGGGTCGTAGAAGGAAGGGAGTACGCATGTAGTGTACTCCGTGTGGTATGGCGATGCATCGTGTGATGTGCATCGTGTTGATGAGTGTTGTAGCGAAGGAAGTACGCGTAGCGCGTACTCCGTGTCGCGTAGCGATGCACCGTGAGACGTGTATCGCAGTGATGGGTTTTGTAGTGTGAATGGAAGAGAGTTCACGTGAGTGTACTCTGTACTAAGTCGTGATACACCGGATGGCGTGTCACGAAGGGTTGAATGGCGTAGCAGAGAAGTGTGGAGCGTATGGTGTAATGTTGGGAAACTGTATGACAGTGTCCCGAAGCAGTGATGATATGGATTATAGTCCGGGATGACTGGTGTCATCTTGTGGTTGACTATGGCTAAGAGTATATGGATTGAGAAATGAGTTGTTTGTTTGGTTGTTATTGATAATTTTAATGAACTTGTTTTAGTGCAAAGGCTTTCTGAAGTCAATTTATCTCTTCCGAGTATAGTGAAACCTCAAGTTGGCCGTGGTGTTGCAAGTGCTTACAATATGGCAATTGAGTTCAGAAGTGAAAATCTTAAGGACTTGAGTGTTCCTCTTCCAGCTGTTGTGCAGTTCCTCGTGTCTCGCGCTCTATTCTCATAGAACGCGACGATCGAGGTAAGTTAGCCTCTAACTTACTATCAGTTTATTGTGTATGTGTGATGGGTAAGAGAACTACAATTTATGTATGTATGTTATCGTATATGCCATGTCATGCTATGTCATTACATGTTTATCTGTTACGTATGATTTAATCTCTCATGAATAATTATCTGTTATATAATCTTTTCTGTCATACAATGATGTATGTTATAAGTATGCCATGTTAAGTATGCCATATGATACATGTATGCCATGAAATGTTTATGATTAAATCATATTATGCCATTTACAAGTATACGCCATGTTAGAAAAGTATATGATATTAAATAATATCACATGCATTAAGAAAGATAAGACATGTTATGTTATAATAATGCGTGGGGCCACAACAACTGTGGAGTACGTATTATATTTATGTTATTTATAATGCGTGGGGCCACAACAACTGTGGAGTACGTATTATATTTTATGTTATTTATAATGCGTGGGGCCACAACAACTGTGGAGTACGTATTATATTTTATGTTACTTATAATGCGTGGGGCCACAACAACTGTGGAGTACGTATTATATTTATGTTACTTATAATGCGTGGGGCCACAACAACTGTGGAGTACGTATTATATTTATGTTATGTTATTTATAATGCGTGGGGCCACAACAACTGTGGAGTACGTATTATATTTTATGTTATGTTACTTATAATGCGTGGGGCCACAACAACTGTGGAGTACGTATTATATTTATGTTACTTATAATGCGTGGGGCCACAACAACTGTGGAGTACGTATTATATTTATGTTATGTTACTTATAATGCGTGGGGCCACAACAACTGTGGAGTACGTATTATATTTATGTTATGTTATTTATAATGCGTGGGGCCACAACAACTGTGGAGTACGTATTATATCTTATGTTATGTTACTTATAATGCGTGGGGCCACAACAACTGTGGAGTACGTATTATATTTATGTTACTTATAATGCGTGGGGCCACAACAACTGTGGAGTACGTATTATATTTATGTTATGTTACTTATAATGCGTGGGGCCACAACAACTGTGGAGTACGTATTATATTTATGTTATGTTATTTATAATGCGTGGGGCCACAACAACTGTGGAGTACGTATTATATCTTATGTTATGTTACTTATAATGCGTGGGGCCACAACAACTGTGGAGTACGTATTATATTTATGTTACTTATAATGCGTGGGGCCACAACAACTGTGGAGTACGTATTATATTTATGTTATGTTACTTATAATGCGTGGGGCCACAACAACTGTGGAGTACGTATTATATTTATGTTATGTTATTTATAATGCGTGGGGCCACAACAACTGTGGAGTACGTATTATATCTTATGTTATGTTACTTATAATGCGTGGGGCCACAACAACTGTGGAGTACGTATTATATTTATGTTACTTATAATGCGTGGGGCCACAACAACTGTGGAGTACGTATTATATTTATGTTATGTTACTTATAATGCGTGGGGCCACAACAACTGTGGAGTACGTATTATATTTATGTTACTTATAATGCGTGGGGCCACAACAACTGTGGAGTACGTATTATATTTTATGTTACATGAAGTATGGGGCCACAACAACTGTGGAGCATACACTACATGAGACACAGCAATTGTGACATGTAGAATACGTGGGGCCACAACAACTGTGGAGTACGTATTATATTTTATGTTATGTGAATTCATGGGGCCACAACAACTGTGGAGCATGAAGTATGGGGCCACAACAACTGTGGAGCATACACTACATGAGACACAGCAATTGTGACATGTAGAATACGTGGGGCCACAACAACTGTGGAGTACGTATTATGTTTTATGTTACTTGAATACGTGGGGCCACAACAACTGTGGAGTACGTATTAATGCACGTTATTAATCAAGACAATTAAATAAGATTCCAAGTTTATGTTAAGTCAAGTTTCAGATCAAGTTCATGTTATGTTATGCTCACGTACATGTTATGTTCATGTTCATGTTATGTTCCAAGTTCATGTTCACATCATGTTATGTTCACGTTTATGATACGTTCAAGCTCACGTTCATGTTATGTTATGTTCATGTCCATGTTATGTTTCACGTTCATGTTATGTTGATTGTTCATGTTATGTTTTAAGCTTAAGTTCATGCCATGTTAAGTCAAGTTCAGTTCACGCTTAAGTTCTGGTTAAGTCATGCTATATGTCAAGTTATACTATGTTTATGTATGACTATAATTATGCATTTATGCTTTTACTGCCATGCATGCATTTTTAACCTGTGTGTGAGTTTTATGTTAACTTACTGAGATTTGTAATCAAATCTCACTGTGGTAGTCCCAACTACCATTCCCCCCGAATGGTAGATCTTGTTACAGGACCCAAAGGAGAATTGGAATCTGACCAACTGAATACGGTCGACTAGGCCACGGTGCGATGTTGATGATGGTATAGTATTTAACTTAGGTTAATACTTGTACTTTTGGAGTTGTATCTCAAGTATTCTTTTGATCACAACCATTTTAGACTAGTGTGGTGATCACGGCTTTTTAGTATGCCTTTATGTATGAAATATGTTTCAAGTATTTGGGATATTTTTGGTTTGGTGCATAGTTTTGCTAAAGAGAAAAATTATCCGCTGCGAATATTGCATAATGCTAGATGCATGTTAGGAACATTGCATCTTATCTGTCATGAACGGGGGCAGGTAACCTTGTGTTGCATGTCTCGACGCTTCAAATGTCCGTTTAATCCCAAGCGGAATTTGGGGGCGTCACAAGGATTCTCTTGCACCGTCAAGAGAAGAAGATGAGAAGGCACATAGTGTCATTTTGTTATCACTATCGGATGGAGTTTTGAGGGAGGTTGCCGATGAGGAGACCGCTTCGGGTCTTTGGTCCAAGCTTGAGAGCTTGTATATGAAAAAGTCGCTCACCAACCATTTGTATTTGAAGCAACGACTATACACTCTCAAGATGAGGGAAGGTACTCCTATTTCCGATCATCTAGATGGATTTAATAAAACTGTTATGGATCTAAGGAATATTGATATTAAGCTTGATGATGAGGATCAAGCATTAATTGTGTTGTGTTCGTTGCTGGTATCATTTGAAAATTTTGTAAACTGGATGTTGTATGGTAGAGACACCATCTCTTAGGTAGATGTAAAATCTGCTTTGAACTCTAAGGAGTTGAGAACAAAATTGGGTGTACAAGGCACGGATAATCAAGCCAGCGGTTTGTTTGTTAAGGGTTCATCTAGCAGGGGTAGATCACATGAGAGAAGTTCAGAGAAGAACAGGGGTAAATCCAGAGGCAGTTCACAGTCGAAATTTAACAAGAAAAATATTAAATGTCATTACTGCCATAAATTTGGTCATTACAAAAATGAGTGTTCTAAACTGAAAAACAGAGAGGAAGGCACTAGTTCCTCTAATGCTGTTAGCGTTGCTGACGAAAAGTCTAACGGCGTAGATATTGTTCTAGCAATTAGTGGCTCAAATAGTCGCTATGGTGACAAGTGGGTCATGGACTCAGCTTGTACCTTTCATATGTGTCCCAAGAGGGACTGGTTCACTACCTATGAGTCAGTCAACGGTGGCTCCGTTTTGATGGGAAATGATATGGCGTGTAAAATTGTTGGGATTGGTTCAGTTAGGATTAAGATGTTTGATGGGATTGTCAGGACATTGTCTAATGTTCGACACATCCCAGATTTGAAGAAAAATCTTATTTCCTTGGGCACTCTTGATTCTTTAGGTTTCCGGTACACTAGTGAAGGTGGAGCTATTAAAGTCAGTAAGGGCTCCATGATTGTAATGAGAGGAGATATGATAGATGGTCTTTAATTCCTTTAGGGCAGTGTCTGTTTCAGATAATCCAGACTCAGACAACACTCGTCCATGGCACATGCGTTTGGGTCACATGAGTGAAAAGGGGATGTCTATCCTGAGTAAGCAAGATTTGTTGTGCAATTAGAAGATAGAAAAACTTGAATTCTGTGAACATTGTGTGTTTGGAAAACAGTGCAGGGTTCAGTTTACTACAGGAGTTCACAGAACTAAAAGTACTGTGGACTATATTATTCTGATCTTTGGGGTCCATCTTCAGTTCCATCGAAAGGTGGAGCCCAGTATTTGCTTACCTTTATTGATGATTACTCACGGAAGGTTTGGACTTATTTTCTGAAACATAAGAGCGATGTATTTGCTAACTTTAAACAATGGAAGGTTTTGATTGAAAATCAAACAGGCAAGAAGGTTAAGCGACTCCGAACCGACAATGGTATGGAATTTTGCGGAGGTGATTTTGATGAATTCTGCAAAAATGAAGGCATAGTGAGGCACCGCACAGTGAGACATACTCCACAACAAAATGGAGTAGCTGAGCGGATGAATAGGACTCTCTTGGAGAGAGCCCGTAGTATGCTTTCAAACGCCGGCTTGTCTAAAGATTTTTGGGCTGAAGCAGTCAACACAGCTTGCTATTTGGTTAACCGCTCTCCAGCCACAGCTATTGGTTTAAAAACTCCAAATGAGGTATGGTCAGGTACTCCCTCTGATTATTCAAATTTGAAAGTTTTTGGTTGTCCTGCATATTTCCATGTTAATGATGGAAAACTTGAGCCAAGGGCAAAGAAGGGCATATTCATTGGATATGCTAGTGGGGTGAAAGGATTCAGGTTATGGTGTACTGATCCCAAATCACCTAAGTTTGTAATTAGTAGGGATGTAGTATTTGATGAAAAATCCATGCTTAATCTGAGGAAGGAGTTTACTGTGTCTACAGGTGAAGAGCAGAGTAATGGCAAGAAGGTGGAGCCACAGGTTGAGGCTTCACAAGGGATGCCAGACGACACCCAAGATCATGTCACTTCAGATGAGCATGATCCTGATTTTGATGATGGCGCACAGCGTGAGCAAGATTACAGTATTGCTACTGGTAGACAAAGGAGGCAGATCAGGCCACCTCAAAGATATGCTCATGCAGATATGGTGATGTATGCACTTACTACAGCAGAGGACATAGATGGTCAAGAGCCTTCCAGTTATTCGTTAGCTGTCAAAAGTAAGGAGTGTGCACAATGGTGCGCAACAATGACTAAGGAGATTGAGTCTCTTCCCAAACTTGGCATTTGGTTAAGTTGCCTAAGAAGACGAAGACTGTTGGTTGCAAATGGGTTTTCAGGAAAGAGGGAATCCAAGGTGTTGCAGATGCAAGGTACAAGGCACGCTTGGTTGCAAAAGGCTACAGTCAGAAAGAAGGCATCAACTTCAACGAAGTTTTCTCTCCAGTTGTGAAACACAGTTTGATCAGGGTGTTGCTTGCCATAGTGGCAGCATATGACTTAGAGCTTCAGCAACTTGATGTTAAAACAGCGTTCCTGCATGATGACCTGGAGGAGACCATTTACATGCATCAGTCGGAGGGGTTCATTGTTCAAGGCAAAGAAGATCATGTGTGCAGATTGAAGAAGTCATTGTATGGTTTAAAATAGTCTCCGAGGCAATGGTATAAACGCTTTGACTCTTTTATGATAGATCATGATTATGTGAGGAGTAGCCATGATTGTTGCGTTTATTATAGGCAGTTATCTGATGGGTCTTTCATCTATTTGCTACTTTATGTTGATGATATGCTTATTGCTAATAAAAGCATATCTGACATTAGTTTGTTGAAAACTCAACTTAGAAATGAGTTTGAAATGAAAGACTTAGGTGCTACAAAGAAGATTTTGGGGATGGAGATCCACAGAGATAGGAAAGCTGGAAAGTTGTATTTGTCCCAGGGAAAGTACATTGAGAAAGTTCTTCGGAGGTTTGGAATGTCTAATTCCAAACCAGTAAGTACACCACTTGCTACACATTTTAAACTTTCAGCATCCCTATCTCCTCAGACAGATGAGGAGGAACGCTTCATGGCTAGTGTTCCTTATTCCAGTGCAGTTGGCAGTATTATGTATGCAATGGTTTGTACTCGTCCAGATATTTCACTGGCAGTGAGTGTTGTTAGCAGGTACATGGCTAACCCGGGTAGAGCTCATTGGCAAGCTGTTAAATGGATACTCAGGTATCTGAAAGGTACTTCGAACCTTGGTTTAATATTTGATAGAGAAACTGACTACAATTCAAGGGTGGTTGGTTATGTTGATTCTGATTATGCTGGGGACTTGGATAAGAGAATATCACTAACACGGTATGTTTTCACTTTGTGTGGCTCTGCTATTAGTTGGAAAGCAACACTACAATCTACTGTTGCTTTATCAACTACAGAAGCAGAGTATATGGCAACAGCTGAGGCTGTTAAGGAGGCCATTTGGTTGAAAGGTTTGATCAGTGATTTGGGATTACAGCAAGATGAAATTTCAGTGTTTTGTGACAGCCAGAGTGCAACACATTTGACCAAAAATCAAATGTATCATGAGAGGACAAAGCATATTGATGTTAGGTATCATTTCCTTCAGGAAGTTGTTACAGAGGGCGTGTTAGAAATTCAGAAGATTGCTACTACTGAGAATCTAGCAGATATGATGACAAAGCCAGTTCCAGTATACAAGTTCAAACTTTGCTTGGACTTGATTGGTGTTCGGGGTATGTGATTCCCTTAGGGGATTTGGTGGAGGGGTTCAGTTTCTTGGTTAATGGTTTTTTGTTTAGGCTTGACGGAATTCAAGCCAAGGTGGAGATTTGTTGGTTTTGGCTTGATTTCTTGCTGAAAATGTATTTTTTGGGGCTTGGCTTGACTGTTGCTTGACCCTGGCTCGACTGTGGCTCGACCCTGGCTCAAGCTAAGGTTAGCTCGACCCTCCGCTCGACTGTCCGCTCGAGCGAATTCCGCTCGACTATCCGCTCGAGCGAACTCATCCAGAGAGTTCCGCTCGACCTCCGCTCAACTGTCCGCTCCAGCGAATTCATCCAGAGAGTTCAGCTCGACCTCCGCTCGACTGTTCGCTCGAGCGAGAATGTAACCCTAACGTGCGCTCGACACTTCGCTCGACGTCCACTCGAGCGAATGTTCTAAATTAGCGCCATGTGCTATAAATACATCATTTTCTCTTCATTTTGAAGAGACTTCAGCAGCCAAGTTAGAGAGAGTTTTGAGAATTCTTTTGTACACAATCCTAAGAGTCCATTAGGTGTATTGGGGTTTTAGGATTGAGGATTTTGTGATCTATACTCTTGTACTCCATCTTTGTTCATAGTGAATTTGTTGAAACCGACCCCGAAAGTGGACGTAGGCTCACATTGAGCTGAACCACTTAAATCTTGGTGTTCTTTGTGTGCTTGTTGTTTATTTTGTTGCTTCCGCTATTATTTACTTCAACTTAGCCTTTGTTTATTTGGTCCATTCCCAAAAAAAAAACAGTGCCACTACATGTTTAATTTGAAATAAGATACAAACAAATATGAATCGAAAAAGCTGGCTATGAACATTTTCTTCAACCCTTGGAAAGCACTGATAAACCTTCTATTTGGATCAAAGCTAGGTTCAGAAAAATATTCCATGCATTTTATGATTCCATAAGGAGCTTTTAGAAGCCCATAAACTATACGAGAACAAATTCATTTGTGAAACCTTGGAGCTAAACACCAACAGCACTTCAAATGAAACCCCAGCTGTGTGGGAGGGGGAGGCCCGTAGGGACGTCCTGACATCCCTCAAACTTATCAGCCACCTTCTACTTCTCCTTTCACAGTTTTGAGTAAAAAACTACCTGGCTAAAATAAATCTCTTTGCTAAAATTTAGTGCACATGTATTAAATATGTATTAAATAAAAAAAATGTAAATTTTTATTCTCTTATATAATTATTATAAACTAAAGTAAAAGTGCAAAACTTACAACAAATTTTGGATCAAGATGTATGGGGGTTCTTCCTTGAACTTGTTTAATTGAGCAAAGATGTGATGCATATCGCTAACATCAATTCACCTGTAATAAAGGAACTTCCTCGATTGGTAGTTTTGCTCCAAGGTTTCCATGGGCAACCATTGCCTGACAAAGTCAAGAAAACTAGTTCAGAAGCATTAGGAAGGATGATATTGATTGAAGATCACAAAAAGATTGTTACTTTACAAACAGTAAGTACTAACATCTCTTCTTCTTCTTCTTTTTTTGTTTTGGGGGGGGGGGGGAGGTATAAACGACTTTACTGTCTATGCTATTATAAAAAATTCTGACCATAAATTCTGTGAGAAATTTTTTTTTTTTATATAATCATCTGAAATTAATTCTTTGAGAATATTAAGTAGGCAATGAACTTAATTCAAAACTTCTACAGCAGTATAATCTGAGATTTTTTGATAAGTAACAACCTATAATAATCTGCTTAGTACATAATACATGGCTGGCACTCCCAACCCTGCCCCCACCTATTTCACCCATGAAAAGAAGGAATCTATAGTACTTGGGTTCTCCCAATAACTAAGATTATTTGGCCCACAAGACATTAATATTAGCACATTAATCTCATTTTGAAATATTGTTTATTTGTTAACAAGTTTTTTATGCCCTGTCTTTGTGTTTAGTATCATTATTTTCAGATCTTTAAAGTCTCATTTACTTTCAATTCTTCCACTAGCTTCAAGTTATGCAGTAAACTCCAAACTATTAATAAGTGATTGATAGTCAAGTCCCTGTCAATAATTTATGTTAACGATCTCAGCAGTTAGGATTATCATTTACTTTTGAAATAATATAAGTTAGAAACAGAGATAGAGAGACAGAGATCAGAGAATGCAGGGATAGAGGCTTTGAAGTTTGAACACACTAGATTCAAATAGCTAGCAACGAGAATGGTTGCCACTTAGCACTCATATTAATATGATACTTAATTCAACCATTCCCACCTTCCCCCTCCATGATTCACATGACTGGTTTTTTTTAGTTACATCTAGGTCACCATTAAGTTAATAATTAGAGTGAAAGCAGCAAATCTTTAGTAGTTAATCAACCTTTTATAAAATTATTCAAGCATCTACCCTTGTACCAGTTTTATATTTGTGTGTGTGGCTGGATGCATTTATACATTACTAATATCTTGATTTTTGTGTCTAATTTTAATTATCATCATGTGTTTTTCTAGAGTTTGGTCCAAAATCAAGCTTTGCTTATGATGATGAGATTGATGAGTAACTCAAGGCTTATGGTATGCATGAATGGTATGATTTTTATTTTCATTCATTTGTATATGATTTGCATGAATTAAAAATTCTGATTTGATCTTCCCTAATATTACGGAATTGCAGATTATGGAATTGAGATTGAGGAATTTTGTTGCTGCCTTCTCAACAAATTATGGAATTTGTTTTAATAGTTTGGTAGATGTTAAAGCTATGAGAGATGGCTTTGTACTAAAAAAAATGTTTATTTTGCAATTTTTATCTTGATAGCTTTGTACTAGTGTTTTGCTCACTCCTTAGTAATGAAATGATAGAGATTTGTATGGAAAAGAGACCAAATAGATAGAGTAGGCGCAGAAATGAACTAACCTGATGAAAAAAGAAAAAGAAAAAAAAAAACGGATCCGTTCGTACAGACTTGCATGTACGGTCGGGTCGGGTTGGCGCGCTTTGGGTAGCCGGATCGGGTCAGAACATGCATAAAACCAGCTTTGGCTCACGGGTTGCAAGCCTATACATCACTTGAGCCAACACTGGCTTTCTTGGTTTACCAGATGACTCAATCAAGATTGTTTCTTTTTTTTTATTATTTGTGAGCAAAGATGCGTGCCCGATACAAAAATACATGCGCACACACTGATCCAAATGGTTGTTAATTAAATGTTTAAAAAAGAGAAATGATATTTATAATTATAAAAATGCAAATTTATTTTTTAGAAATAGAGGCTACTAATTTTTACATTTTTTATTTTTTTAAAACGAGCTTTCGCAAACTAGATATTTATGGTTACTGTGAAGTTTCAATTGGCCCACTTGTCAGGATTCCAGTACTGTCCTTTTGGAGAGGCAGGCATGGACTTAGACGGTGACTTAAGCACCGGTTAGAAAACGACATGTGGAATAATATGTGCAATCAACTTTTAAAAGTTTAATTAAAATTAATGCAAAGTTAGCATGAATTGCGAAAAAAACAATAAAAAAAAATTAAAGCATCAATAAAAAGTTAAAAAAGTTAAAAAAAATAGTGAAAATAAAAAATTAAAAAATTTATAATTTAGTAAAGTAAAAATTTTGAGAAAAACAATAGGACGAATATAACCATAACTATATATAGGTGATTGTTCTAAATTTTCTAAGCCAGAGATACTAATTTCGAAAAAGTTAAAGCCACATGAGGGGATATCATCATGAACTGTAACTCTCTCTTATTTTAATTACAATAATTTTTATAAAAAAATGATAATAAAAAAGGTGAAAGAAATTATGAAAGATTTGGACATTTTTCTATATCTGGAAAGAAGTGGCGGCCTAATTTTCCTTTGGGAATTGCTTAAATATTGTGCAATATTTATATTAAATTTTATAAATCTAAATAGCTTATTATGCATAATTTATTATTATATGAAAATTAATAATAATAATAATAGAAGTGAAATAGTTTTAGTTAAAATATCTACAGCCACTTATTTTTTCTTCCAAACTTTTTCCCTTTTTTGCCTTAAAAAATCAAGATTTTTTAATTGAGTTCTGGAAAACACACACTACAACAGATTGGATTTTTTGAGACAAAAAATTTTGTCTCAAAAAATGAAAATTTCGTCCCTAAAAGTTTTTGGAGATGAAACATTTTCATCTCTATTTTGTCTCAAAAATGCTGTCTTAGAAAGTATTCGAAGATGAAAATTGATTTTCATCTCTGAAAAGTATTTTTAGGGACGAAATTGGGCGGAACCGGTCGAAATCGTTCGAACGGGAAATGTTTTCTGAGACAAAAAAATGTCGTCTCAGAATCAAGTTCGAACAAAAATTTTTTTGTTCGAACAAAAAGTTGGTAAGTGACGTTAGTTCGAAGAAAAATATTAACTGTTCAAACAAACAATCTATTAACGGAAAATCTTCTGTTCGAACGAAGTTTTAGAAATGAATTTATTCGAATGAGTATTTAATTGTTGGAACGAACGAACGGATTCTATTTCCATGTAAGTTCGAATGGGTATATTTTTGTTCGAATGATAATTTTTTGGTTCGAATGGATATGTTTTTGTTCGAATGTTTGCGTAAATGGTAATTTACCATTCGAACGGCATTGATCAAACAAAATGAAATTGATACTAATACAAATTGTAATCTGTATACATCAAATTGTAATCTATATACATTAATTGTTCAAATGTTTACAAACATCATAAATATTAAAGGCAATTAAAAAAGTCAAATAAATTATGATGGTAGTGGTTGTGGTGGCATATGGTTTTGGGACATCATTAATTGAAATTGTTCAAACATTTTTTGGTTATTTAATTGTAGCCTCTCTTCTAATCTTGCTTCTAATTCTGCTACTTGATCTAATCGGGTCAGCAACTCTTTTTCCTTCGATCTCAATCTTCATATCTCGAGTGCAGCTTCCTCTAATTTTTTAGTCTTGTCGTCATTCGATCTGGCTTTAGAAGAGGATGAAGATGTTGAGGATGGCTTTACGCAACGTCCTAAGCCCCTCAAATATCCAGAACGTGATCCAAGAACTTGAGAAAAGATTTGAGCATCGTTGACAGATGATTCATCAGATGGATCCGCAACAGTGTCTTTAAGAGATATCATCTTGTCCTGGAAAACGAAAACATTAAAATTAGTATATGTAGCAAAAATATATTTAGACAATGAAATTAAATAAACTTAAACTTACATAATTTGCCTCTGCCTCAGGATTGCTCCAAACACCATCACGATTTTTATGTGCTTTAGCATACAATTGGGTCAGATCATAATCAGTAGGATTTTCTTCTTGCTGCAAAATGAAAATTAATATCATAATTTATACGAAAAAAGCGTATATATTAAGATTTAATGGAGACAATAATAACTAACCATTTTTTTTGACAAGCGATGAAAAGATCGAGAACCCGCGTGATGGTGTATCGTTAAATTTGATCTATTTGCTTTGTTCACTGTACTTCGTTTCCAAAAAAAAGTATTATAATTTTTACATTTTATACATCTATAATTATAAATTATTAAAAAAAAGATAGTAGCGAAATTACCTGATAAGCAGAATCTTCAAATAGATCACAAACTTTCTCCCATTCGTTTGGTGGCATTGCTTGGAATGGATTTTGACGCGCCTCTATCGGAGTACTGAATTTTTAATAGTGTGCATGACATCAACCTTTGTACCTCCGGAATGCATTCGACATCAGTTCCTCAATCGTTAGTTGATCCTCTCCTCGACCAAAATTTAGTTCAAACTCGTCTTTCAAAGAATTATAAACAATTAGTATAATTTCAAACATTCACATTTAAATAAAATTGTTATACAAAGTAACTTATTACCAGACAACGATTTTTGATGTGGTCTTTCACATCTTGGGGAACTTTAGCTCAGGAGGATGTAGCCATCGGTGCATACGTGCGAGTAAGTGTACCAACATAAGAAGCAAGCCAAGCTGCCGAATCCCCAGAGCCACCAGTGTGATCATCAGATATATCAACTTTAATTTTACCCACTTTCCTTACTTTTTCTATGCAGACACCCCTCGTAATGCCTCTAACTCGGCGCTGGTTTACAACAGCTATATATACAAAAATTAAAGCATATAAATTAATTAAATTAATTTTATTTGAAAGATATACAGTGATAAAATACCTTGTTCTGGTTCTGGTGACGGTGGTCCACCATTGTTGGTAGGTGAAGCACACGGAGATTCAGTAAGTGGTGGGGATGACTCACGTGTTCTTTTGCGTTTAAGAGCCATATCTGTTTGAAATTATAATAAATTATTATTCGAACAAGATACATGAAATATTTTTATAAGAATTTTACCTACACAAATATCTGTTTAAAAATCATTCGGTATCAGTATTGCTGGACCAATCGCTCTCATCCTCAGTAGACACTTCAGTTGATTCATGTTCTTCCGACATGTCACCTTCAATTACTTCGGGTTGAACATCTTCTCTGCGCAATGGGACCATGTCATAATGGCTTAGATCAACAAATAGATTGATGCCTGATTCATTTTCTTGATATGCTTCTTCATGGTCTGGATTCTTCATGTGGTTTGTTTGCCTCTGGAATATAATCATATACATTTCTTGGCGCAAACTTCTCGACTATTCTCTATGGATTTCCGAACTCCGGATCATCTAAATAAAAAACTTGATTTGCTTGGCATGCGAGAACGAATGGATCGTCCTCATACCATTTGCGAGATGTATTGACACTTACAAAATATTCATCCTTACGCACTCCCAACCTAGGATTTGAGACATCTCACCAATTACATTTAAATAACCAGACCATATATCCCCCCACATACTTTAATGCTATGATATCCTCCACAATTCCGTAAAAATTGATATTATCATCCCCATGACTTCCTTCGACAACAACCCCATAATTTTGAGTTTTCCTATATCGTTCTCTGTCTGCTGTGTGAAATCTATATCCACGCACCAAACATCCTGAATATTGGATAGCTCGCTTAGACGGACCACATGCCAAAGCATATACTTCTGGTGAGATTTCACCTGAATGGTCATTATATTTTGATGCAACCTACATAAATAAAATAAGGATGAAATTTAAAATTGTATAAAATTTTTAATACTTGTGGATAATTTTTTTCCCGAATAATATCGTATGTTCAAACCATGAGGCAAATTCTTCTTCGTGCGTCTTTTCTACGTCAGTCACACCATTCATGTGAAGTAGTTGTATATGTTCGCTGCGTATGCTAATGTGAGTTATTAATTTGTATCAATACATACTAATTATTAGAAATGCACATAATACTACTGCCAAATTAGATGATCATCACTAACCTCAAATATTGTTCAATCTCTTCACAATTATTTAAGACATACCATCGAGCTCTTTCAAACTCTCGCCCACATAGGTCATAGCTCCCTTGTGCACCTATAGGACGTACTTTCTAGGAGAACATGGTAAATGCTGACGAAACTCCCATTTGTCCACCTTCATAATTTCGATCCGGTCTCGTAAATCTAGTATCAACCCTACGAAAATACATTGAACAAAATGTATGCCACTCATTATGAATATATGACTCTGCGATCGATCCTTCCGAACGAGCCTTATTTCCCACAGATTGCTTAAGTTTTCTCAAAAACCGTTCAATAGGATACATCCATCTATACTGAACGGGGCCAGCAACTAAAGCCTCACGAGGCAAATGCACAGCCAAATGAACCATTACATCAAAGAATGAAGGCGGGTACAAACTCTCCAATTTACACAATATCAATGCAATGTCAGCTTCCATTTTTAATAAGGCATCAACTTTCAACGTTCTACTGCAAATATTTTTGAAAAATCGCCCTAACTCTGTAATAGTTGTACGAACATCTGGAGTAAGCTTTCCGCGCACACCAACTGGCAACAATCGTTGTAAAAATATATGGCAGTCGTGACTTTTTAGACCAGTTATCTTCCAATCATGAGGTCGGACACATCTTGACATGTTCGAAGCATAACCATCGGGTAATTTGATTGTCATGAACCAATCACAGAATTTCTTTCTCTCATCACTTGAAAGTGTATACCATCCAAAGGGCATATAAGCTGATAACCCAGTATCTTGCAAATGCAACTCCGATCTGATTCCCAACTCTTTCAAATCTTTACGAGAGTTGATTGTATCTTTTGTTTTCCCTTGTATTGACATTAGGGTACCCAAAATATTCTCACATATATTTTTTTCAATGTGCATTACGTCTAGATTGTGACGCAGTGTTAATGTAGACCAGTATGGCAAATCAAAGAAAATATTTTTTTTGGTCCAATTCAATTCCACTGCTTGTCTTTTCCTCTTTCAGCATCTTGCATTCTTTCCAAATCTGTTGTCTGGAACATCTGTCAATTGAGTGAGTATATCACTACCAGAATACTCTGGCGGTGATGACCTATGCTCAACCCTTCCATCAAACATTACTCTATTTGAACGCCATCTATGATCATGAGGTAGATATCGACGGTGTCCCATGAAACATAATTTACGGCCATTCGTTAACCACTGAGACTGTGTATCTTTGTTACAAACAGGACAAGCCATTTTTCCCTTTGTGCTCCACCCAGACAAGTTCCCGTATGCTGGAAAATCATTTATTGTCCAAAGTACTGCAGCATGCATCTTAAATTCACGCTCAGCGGCCACATCATATGTAGTTACATCCTGTTCCCACAACTCTTTCAACTCTGCCATCATTGGTTGCAAATATACGTCTATTTCATTTCCTGGTGACCTTGGCCCTGGGATCAATAGAGTCATCATAAAATAAGGATCCTTCATACACTTCCATGGTGGCAAATTATAAGGCATTACTATGACAGGCCAGGTGCTATGAGAAGTGCTCATGTTGCCAAATGGATTAAATCCATCAGTTGCTAAACCAAGACGTACATTACGAGGTTTTTCGGCAAACCATGGATACTGGTCATCAAATTTCTTCCATTGTAAGGAATCTGCAGGATGAGTGAGGAATTGCTCATTTTGAACTCTTTGTGTGTGATGCCAAGCCATATCTTTCGCAGTCATCCGGGAAGTAAATAATCTTTGAAGTCGAGGAATAAGCGGAAAATGTCTTAGCACTTTATGGGGTACATTACGCTTATCTGATGTCCATCTTGACTTATGACACACCGGACATGATTCACATTCTGCATATTGCTTCCAGAAGAGATCACAATCATTCTTACATGCATGGATGATATTATAATCAAATCCTAACCCTCGCTTCAATTTCTTCGCTTCATAAAAATTTCGAGGTACTACGTTATCCTCTGGCAGAGCCTCTTTAAATAATTCAAGCAGCATATCGATAGCCTTTGCAGAAATACGACAAATAGATTTAATATATAGCAACCTGACAGTGAAGGACAACTTGCTATGACGGGTGCACTCTTCGTACAATTCTTGTTGTGCATCCTCCCACAATGATCCAAAGTCTTCATTTCCCTCAAATGACTGGGTAGATGTTCCCTCTCCAACCCTAGCACCAAATATGCCTGCGCCAAGATCCCCTAACATTTCAGTCATATCTTCTCCATTATCATAACTATCATTAGAAACATCAACATTTATGTCCTCCGTGTCGATCTTGTTACATTCATCCATCTGGTTGAGATGACTGCCAAATCTAACTCCTTGGGGGAAATGGTTCTCCATGTAAAACCCAATGTGAATATTTAGAATCAATTCCATTTACGAATAAATGATCCTCCACAGCCATCATATTATATGAACTAAGGTTTTTGCACTTCTTGCATGGGCATCTTATAAATCCTCGACTATCAACACTCCCACAAGCAAATTCTAAGAAAGACTTCACCCCTTGTGCATATTGCTTATAGTCTCGACCAAGTCTATCTCCTAACAACATCCAACTCTTATCCATCTATAAAAGAAACCGAAATCATGGAATAAACACTATAAATAATATGTTACAATACACGTGTTTGTTTTTCCTGTACTTTTAAGGTAGTTGGTCCTATCCCATTCGAGAGACTATCATCTATATTGCATATGTACTCAGTCCAAAACTCGTATGTTAGTAAAAATTTCGGCAGCATTTCCCTACAATTCTCCAAGTATGCTATTCACGATAAGTCGTCGACCCTATTCATGGGCCGAGAAACTTATGAACTACATACTCGAAGAATGTAGGAAAATGCTAAACCAAAATTTAAATTGACTAACACATGAGTTTTAACTAAATATATATGCCATATAGATGATAGAATCCCAAACTGTCCACTTTGGACAATTCAAGAGTTATACCCAAACATTCTTTAAGAGAATGTTTGGCCACAACTCTCGAACGGGTCTAAGGTTTAATTGCATGTAAAATAACTACAAAATTCAAGCGCTCAGTAGTAAACATAAGAAGCATACATCACAAATAATTAATTATAATAATTTAATTAAATATCTTATTATTATATTTTAAGTATTAAGCTATTTAATTAGAGTACTTAGATATAATTAATTATACATTATGTATTAATCATCTTAATACTTGAGTACTTAAATATGGTTCTCCATTTAATTATACATTACTCTAATTAAATATCTTATTATGATATTTTAAGTATTACCCTAAATTACTACATGCCAAGTATTTAATTAATTATATTAATACTTGAATACTTAAGTTGTTTTCAAATATTTAATTATATTAGCATAATTATATATCTTATTATTATATTTTAAGTATTAAGCTATTTAATTACATTTTTAAATACTTGAGTTGCTAATCTATTTAAATACAGGACTTAAATATTTACAATTATACATTATAATTACATTATCATAACTATCATCAACAATATTTAATATATATTGTTCGAACAAACACTCCATAAATTCGAACAAAAATCTGAACGCGTTAGATTATGTTCGAACGAATAAAAGTCAATTCGAACGGTGTTCAGAGTGTTCGAATGAAACCAAGCCAGAAACCAGTCACGAAACAGAGCAAAAAACTAAGCCACAAAACAGAGTTTTCACATTCATGATGCTATATTTCAATACAACACATTGAAAACTATATGATTATCCTTAAATATGATTATTAAACAACTTAGAAAACTAAGAAAACTTACCTCTTCTCCTTCTTCTTTCTCTCTCAAGAAAACAACAATCCACAATACCTATATATGCATAAAACACATTCAGCCATGCTGTTCTATCCCAACAAAAAACTTCTAAACGAAAATCGAAATGAAAATAACAAAAAGAACATATTACCTCTTCTCCTTCTTCTTTCTCTCTCAAGAATCTCTTCTCTCTCAATGCTTTCAAGCTCTCTCTCTCCACAACACTCTCTCAGAGCCTCTGCCATGCTCTCTCTCCCTTTCTCACAATACAATCCGATGAAAATGAAGGGAAAGGATCGGATTAATAATATGTGCATTTTCGTTCGAACTAATTTTTATAAGTTCGAACGCGAAAATCCGAAAACCGCGAATTTTTCCCACAATATTTTTCCCGTTCGAATTAATATTTTTCGTGCTCGAAAAAAAAAAAAAAGGAATATTCTCCAGTATATACTGAAATTTTGGCGCGAATTTTCCCTCCAAACAAAAAAATTCGTTCGAACATGAAATATATTTATTCGAACTGTTTTATATTAGTTCGAACAGATAATTATAGAAATATATAAGTATAATATTATATATTATTATGTGTATATGTAAAAATTATATACACTATATAATACTAAGTGTCACTAAACGCATAATACTAAGTTTCTTATCAATCTATAATATTAAGTATTTAACATAGTATATTATTTTATTTACAATCACTAATAATGTTATACTTATAGTTAGTATCACTATAAGTATTATACTAAGTAATATAATAGTATAATACTAAGTGATATTAAATTATAGATAGTATAAAAATATGAAAACTAATAATACTGTAATACTTTATAATATAGTCTAAGTACTTTGTTTATTACTAATATATAAACTAAATATATTAGAAATATGTATTTTATACTTATATTTAATGCAATGTTTTACTATATACATTGTATATTTACTTTATAATGCAATGCTTTACACAATACTATTTTATACTCATATAATGCATAATATATATACTATTACATATATATATACTAGTTAGTTACAATATATATAAGTAACTAGTATAAAACTCTATACTATATATATATAGTTATCTAATATATATTATATATATACTAGTTCGAAATTTTTTATTAGTATATATAGTAGTATTATATACTAGTATTACTAATATAAAACGTATTGTTTTACCTCTTGTACTTATATATATATATATTTTTTAAGTATTATATATTTCATTTGAACTTATACCCTTTTAATTCGAACTCATACCCTTTTAGTTCGAACTGATTATACTTCAGTTCGAATGAAGTTACGTTATTTAACCCGCGAGACAGCTTCTTCTCCGATCAAATCTAACTCCTCTCATTCGAACTTTCTTGCACACCTCCACCGTTAGCAGCCTCAACGCCGCCACCAACTCCGACGTTGTCCTCAAATCTCCTAGAACAAGAGGTATGGGTTAAATGAGTGTTATTTTTATTAGTTTTTTTCGTTAGTTTTGGGGGGGTCGGATTTTGAATGAATCCGGCCCCATTTTGTTGTTTTGGGGCCAAATGACTCAGTATTAATCGGTAGAAATGATAAGGATTTACTCCTAAATCATTTCTACCGATTAAAATCTTGGATTCTTTGTGAAAAACGATAATGTCGATTCGGGACTGAGTCGACTCAGCCATGTCTGTTTGGCTCAGTTCCGTTCGAATAAGCCAAACTTCCATTCGAATGGAAGTCATCGCATTCGAATTAAATTTATATTTATTCGAATGGAAAATAATTTTATTCTAATGGAAATTTGGATGAATGAATATAATTTAATTCGAATGGAATTAAAGGCCATTCGAATAAGCAGTTGTCAAACATGACAGCACAACATTATGCATCCTCTAATTCACTTTAATTAGATCATATATATATATATATATATTTTATACATCAACAGCATACTAATGGCAAGCAGCAGCGGAAGAAAACGTTCACGACCCCAGACAGTCGAAAGTAGCTCTGCAGCTACCGCTCCTTCTCAGCCGGCCGTGAGGCCTATACTAGTTGAGCGGGAGATCATTCTGGGTGACTTCCGTGACCTCACTTGGGAGGGGCGGAGCATACAGGACATCATCACCGATCGTGGATGGACCCCGATCTGTTAACAAAGAGGCACAACATATCCTGAGATGGTCGGTGAGTTTTACCGTGCCATGGGTGAGCAGTCTAGTGATGCTCTGTGCTATAACTTAGTAATCCGGGGAGTGAGTATTATTTTGTCTCCCCGCGTTATTGCTGAGTTTCTTGATTTGCGGCGAGAGCCGGGTGCATATCCTGCAGCAGCAGCAGCGAGAGCAGTGACTGCACCATCTGGAGAGGACACAACAGTCGCATCCTCATCGCCAGCACCTGATGTACAGACCGCAGAGCTGGATGCTGGCTCAGATGATAGTGAGAGCGGCGATGAGGTACCTGATGATGGTCTCACAGACGATCAGGTTCGTGACCTAGTGCGAGACCCTGAGGCTCCTCCATATGATGGCAGTAAAGTGATCCGACAGGCCGACTGTACAGCATTTTTCAGAATGCTTAATTTGATTGTCGGGTATAACATTGATCCGAAAAAATACAAGACTGATTTCGGGATCGAGCGGGCCAGATTTTTGTTACGGTTAGCATAGGGGGAGCCGATTAATCTGGCATTATATTTCTGCCTCCGCATTCGCACAGAGTCACGCTATTCGGGTGGAGGTAGTCTACCATTTGCACTGTTGATATCTAACCTCCTACTCCGTTCAGGGGTTACAGATGGGGCATGTTAATAAGATCACATTCAGTAAGAGCAAGGGTCACTTGCCGAAGACTCGTGCAGTGCAACAGGATTAGCCTCCGCCTACTGATCCAGCTTCTACTGCTGCTGCCCCTATTGAGAGACATCCTGCTAGGGCTACTCCAGATGAGGTACGGGCTAAATTGGCGGAGCACCGCGACATTTTATTGAGGGACTTCATTCACCCCATGATGGAGAAGCTTAAGGACCTAGAAGGACGCATGCAAACTTTACAGGTGATTTTGATTTATTTAATAAATAAATATTGTTAATTATTATTTTACTTTTTTTATGTTGTATATAACGTCTAACTCATTTTGGGATGTAATTAATGCAGTATGATTTTTATTTTTAGTGTTTGCTAGCCTCTTTATTGTTAATTATATTTTCTTCTCATTATACTTAATGTTCACTATAATTGAAAAAATGACACTATCTTTATTTTTAATATTTAGTTAAGTAAAATATTTTTAAATTAATTATATAAAAATAATTTATGAATTTGTAAATATTTTAATTCATTGTAAATCATAATATATAATATATAGAACTTTTTATTCACTTTGGAAATGATAAAAAATTAATAGAAAAAATATGTATTCTTACAATTTTAACAATATATCTTTTCAATTAAACAATACCGTTCGAACACGTTAATACTAATTCGAACAAATAATATTTCATTCGAATTAATTAATTTTTTGTTCGAATTAAATTTTATTAGTTCGAACGGTATAAATTTTTGGAGACGACCTAATTCGTCTCAGAATCTCCAGTTCGAACTACTATGTTTTAGTTCGAACGGATTTATAAGGTTTTCCATGTTTTGAGACGAAATTAAAATTTCTCTCAGAAAAGTACTTTTAGGGACGAAATTAATTTCGTCCCTAAGAAATTTCGTCCCTAAAAATAAAATTTCTTGTAGTGACAACTTTCAGTTACAACCGCACTTATTTTTTCTTCCAAAATTTTTCCCTTTTTCAGTTTAAAAGATCAGATTTTTATAACAGAGTTTTGGAAAACATGCCAACTTGTGAAGAAAGCTAGGAAAAAAAAATACTGGAACAACCTTAGGAAATGACCTCACACCGTCAGATCACCTATCATCCAAACTATATACCTAATAATCGTGAATAAATGCATGACGACGATCACCATAAAACAAATCATTTGAGACAAAGAATAGAGTAACTTATAAAGAATCTGGAAAAACACATACTTCAGGTTTACAAATCCACTGCATGAAGGTTTGAGAACCTTCGAATGTGGTGCAAATTTACTTAACAAACCAGGCTTGAAAATAGAAGAGAGTTGAAAATGAAATGAGGGAGTATAAAGAGTTAATGCTTTGAATTAACATTGTTTAAAGCGATTATTTTTTCACTCGGTGCCGTTTCACTTATTACCATCCATATCAGGCTGGCAATGAAGAGGTTTATTTATACACTTAAGCACCGGTTAGAAAACGACATGTCTCCAAAAACTCCAAGCTAATAAATTGTTCGGGCCTGTATTTTTCTACTCTGGAAAAGTACGTGTAGGGACTCAAGTTACAGCTAGGGACCGATGTCTATTTAAGTTGTCCGATAGTCCCGAATAAATCTAATAGTGAATAAATGCATGACAACGATCCCCATGAAACAAATAATTTGAGACAAAGAATAGAGTAACTAAAGAATCTGGAAAAACATATACTTCAGGTTTACAAATCCACCTCATGAACGTTTGAGAACCTTCGAATGTGGTGGAGATTGTTTAGATCGAGCGATTATTTTTTCACTCGGTGCCGTTTCACTTAGTACCATCCATATCAGGCTGGCAATGAAGAGGTTTATTTCTACACTTAAGCACCGGTTAGAAAACGACATGTCTCCAAAAACTCCAAGCTAATAAATTGTTCGGGCCTGTATTTTTCTACACTGGAAAAGTACGTGTAGGGACTCAAGTTACAGCTAGGGACCGATGTCTATTTAAGTTGTCCGATAGTCCCGAATAAATCTAATCGTGAATAAATGCATGACAACGATCCCCATGAAACAAATCATTTGAGACAAAGAATAGAGTAACTAAAGAATCTGGAAAAACATATACTTCAGGTTTACAAATCCACCTCATGAACGTTTGAGAACCTTCGAATGTGGTGGAGATTGTTTAGATCGAGCGATTATTTTTTCACTCGGTGCCGTTTCACTTAGTACCATCCATATCAGGCTGGCAATGAAGAGGTTTATTTCTACACTTAAGCACCGGTTAGAAAACGACATGTCTCCAAAAACTCCAAGCTAATAAATTGTTCGGGCCTGTATATTTCTACACTGGAAAAGTACGTGTAGGGACTCAAGTTACAGCTAGGGACCGATGTCTATTTAAGTCGTCCGATAGTCCCGATATTATACTATTTGGTCTAATAGTCATGCCTAAACGAAGAAAACTGATCTTCCGTGTATGAGAGATCGAACCTCCCTACATATGTGTATATATACCACACCGGCCCAGCTCTGCATATTATATACATTCAGATCAATGAGATCATCATATTACTTCGCCTATCTATCTTTCCTGCATCCAACAATGATGAAGACCCTTTCACTCATGATCTCCGGCCTTGCCTTGGCCTCCTTTTTTCTCTTTGGTATGTCTCATGATCGATGATCGTTGTCCAAATTTCTTTAACGAAAATGGATTTTTTTTTTTCTTTCTATTGAACTATCTCTCTATTTCCCGTGGTTGTCCTAGCTAGGCTTATGAATAATTATTAGTTACTATCGGAGAACACGCATGTGATATACTTATGAAATCATAAAATGACATGCCTACCAAAATTGGTTGTTTACATAAGTACCATGTCATATTATATGCACATGATGTGTGATTTACGATAGAATTCATGTTGAAAACCCCCCAAGTGTGAAATGGAACTTGCCTTTGCAACCACCCACCTACTCCATCGAAAGTCCCTTGTCCATTCTCTGGAAGCAAATATTGACCAAATATTTGCTGCACCGAAGCCCTCTTGGTCAAGAAATGTGGGTGCTGCACCGAAGCCCTCTTGGTCAAGAAGTGTGGATGTGTGCGTTCCCCATGACTTCTCCTATAAAATGAGGTGATTTCTGAAGATGAAAATCCTCACTGCGGTGAGAGATCAGCCAAAGGGCTGGGGCGAAATTTGGGTTCTGGAGAAACCCAGAACAGAGTGTCATTAGAAAGATAGAGAGATTGTTTATGACTGTTTGTAATTTTGTACAAACATATTGAAAATATTGAATTTTCGCTTCAGTGGACGTAGGCAAGTTGTCGAATCACTTAAATATTTTCTCTATCTATTTTGTCTGTGATTTCTGGGTGGATTTGGGCAAAACAATTGGTATCAGAGCTTTGGTTCGTGCTACCCAAAAAATTTCAGTTGATTGAAATCAACTTTTGATTACACCACAATGTTCCCTTCATCAAGATGGATCTGTTGCCAAAAACGGCATCGAAAACGGATGCCGGAGGAGCCCGTACGTGCCCCTAGAAGTTGGAGAGTGTGATGCACGCGCCTCAGTCACACTAGAGGAAGAAGACGCATGGAGGACACGGTCACACGCACACCTACGCACATCAGAAGTTGAAGGTGCGTGAGAGACACGCTCCCACGAGCCTCCACGCTCCCTAGGGAGGCTTGGCGCATGAGCCTCACGCACTCTAGACGGACAGCCCAGCGCATGTACTCCATGCACAAGATGATCTGGACCATCTGTTTTTTAGATCTATGTTGGGCTAGATCTAAACCATTCGGAGTCCGATTTCAACGATCAAATAGTGTTTTCCAACTATTTGGATTATTCCGGACTCATCCGTACGGTAGGAATTTCGAGATTCATCACGGGTACTTTGGTTCTGAACTATCAATAAGTTGCAGATCATTTTAGGCTAGATTTACTCCAGTTGGAGTTCAATTACGATGATCAAATGGTGTTGACAAACTATTTGGATCATTCCAGACTCATTTGTATGGTGTGAATATCGAGATTCGCCATCAGTACTTTCGATCTGAATTGTCCATGAGTTGCAGATCATTTTGGGCTAGATCCACGCCAGTTGGAGTTCAATTGCAAAGATCAAATGGTGTTGACAAACTATTTGGATCATTCTAGACTCATATGTATGGTGGGAATGTTAAGATTCGCCATCGGTACTTTCGATCTGAACTGTCTATTTGGATCATTCTAGACTCATATGTACGGTGGGACTCATTTTTTTTTGGCTTGATTTTAGCCAGTTGAAGTCGTGATGGACTCATTTGTTTTGGGCTTGATCTCAATCAGTTGGAGTCGTGCCAGACTCATTGGCAACAGGCATGATGTTAACTAGTTGGAATCGTGAAGTTTGAGGAGCAAATTTCAGATAATTGAACGATGCTGATTAACTTGTAATATCAGCAGGTTTTGACAGTCATACAATTCATAGAGCATAATGTCATTAAGAGGAGAACCGCAACGGATCTCATTGTGGCTTTCTTTGGAAAGCCAGTTGCAAATAACAAAGTGCTGATGAAGAAATTGTTCAACTTCAGAAAAGGTAGAAGGTACTTTTGTTGCCCAATAGTATTTAGCGTTGTGATAAAAAAGTTGGGAGGTCCTGAGAATAGCTTTGAGTAATTCTGCAAAGAAGCCGAAGTTGAAGTTTCATAACGTACCAGATCTTATCCTAGATGAGGAGGTGCGTAGAAGAGATTTTGGCAAGATCTCGAGTTTGTTAGTCTTGATTAATGTTGATAATCAGGGCAAAAGCTTGGATTAGTCAAAGTCCAGGAATAAGGGCAAAGGCAAGTCAAGATCTGGACAATAGATGACTCGCTAGGAATTGTGGCAAGACAGGCCACAAGCGACTGCTAAAATCAGGAGAAAACTGAGAATGATGTCGTGAATATGATGACTGAAGAAATACAAGACGTCGTATTTCTTGCAGTGCACAATGCTGTTAAAGACAGCTTGAAGACAACGATCATTCAGGTCTGTTTTCTCAAAAGGGTGTGGAAGGTCACGAATGATTCATTGGTCTTGGCTCGTGGTAATGGTTGTGTGAATTAGATGAGGAAGTTAATTTACTTTTCCTCATCTAAATCTGAAGAAATCTCCCTAAACCATGACATGAAGCAAATGTGTGAAAGATGGGAACAGAACGTCAGATGTTCTAGGGATGTCTACATCTAAAGTTGATGATCACATAACTGCCAAGACAATCAGACCTCCATGGTGGTTACTACCTTAAATGATATCCTGCTAAATGAAGGTAGTGAGCTACGGTATGAAGAAAAATCTTGCAAGAATGGAGATTATGCAAGTCGGAGACTGCACACAAGATGGGCACATCGATTGAAGACAGCAGTAGGATGATGAGTCAGTCGCCCAGATCAGAGAATGAGAACTTAGCAACAGGTTCTTTGATATGTGTCAAGGTCCGTGCAAGACTATTGATTCCCAGTGCAGTGGGGGATGTGTTGCCCTATATAGATGTGTTGATTAAGGGCATTGTATGTGATGAACTAAAGTTATGCATCACTTTAGTTAGTCTTCTAACTTGAAGACATGAACTGTAAAATTGCATAGATGATAAGGAATCATGCTGGATATAGAAACCGGCATGTTGAGAACCAGTTTTCAAGTTGGAGATTGGTGTAATTGTAGGATTATGGAGCCTGGTTTTGAAAGCTGTAAAGGCACCAAGAAGATTGTTCGCTCGGCTGTGGCTCGAGCGAAACTTAGTTTGCTCAAGGTGTACATGAGTGTGGACTCATGGACTCAAGCGAAAGAAGAATCCTATAGAGTTGAGATTGTGCAATAAAGCACTTGTAAATCTCCTCTGAAGAAAATCCCTTGCAAGCTCCGTGGATGTAGACGATGCTGATGCATTTGAAGATGCATTTGGAGAGACATCTGGATATCCATTTGAAGATGTACCTGCAGATGCATTTGATAGCGGAAATCTCTCATGGCTAACAAGCATTCCAATGAAGGAGTGCAATCATTTGAAGGATGCAACTGTTTGTAGCATCCTAGTATGACACACTTGGGTGAAGGGGGTGATTGTTGGAAACCCCCCAAGTGTAAAATGGAATTTGCCATTGAAGCCACCCACCCACTCCACCGAAATTCCCTTGTCCATTCTCTAGCAGTAAATATTGACCAAATATTTGCTGCATCGTAAGAAACCCTCTTCGTCAAGAAATGTGGGCGTGTGTGTTCCCCATAGCTTCTCCTATAAAAGGAGGCAATTTGTGAAGATGAAAATCATCCTTACTGCGGTGAGAGATCAGGCAGAGGACTAGGCCGAAATGTGGATTCAGGGGAAACCCAGAACAAAGTACTATTAGAGAGATAAAGAGATTGTTTATGAGTGTTTGTAATTTTGTACAAACATATTGAAAATATTGAATTTCCGCTTCAGTGGATGTAGTCAAGTTGCCGAACCACTTAAATATTATCTCTTTCTATTGTGTGTGTGATTGTTTGACAAATTTGGGCACAACAATTCATTTGCTGACATGGATATGTTGGCTTTCATGTTTGACATATATGCATGGTGACAAGGAATTATTTTGTTTGATGATGCATATATATGAATATTGCAGGAGCTCAATCCGCTAGAATAACTTTCGCAAACAACTGCCCCAATACCATCTGGCCGGGAACCCTAACTACTGATCAGAAACCTCAACTATCAAGAACCGGATTTAGCGTCCAAAGCATCCACATCACTGGATGCCCAAGCTCCCTGGAAAGGTCATTTCTGGGCACGAACTGGTTGCACCACGGATGCCTCAGGAAGGTTCTCTTGCGCTACTGCGGATTGCGCCTCCGGACAGGTTGCATGCAATGGCAATGGTGCAGTCCCGCCGGCATCTGTGGTAGAAATCAACATAGTAGAGAATAGTGGTCAAGACTTTTATTATGTCAGCCTTGTCGATGGCTTCAACCTGCCTGTTTCAGTGAGCACAGAAGGCGGGAGCGGTGAATGCAAGACCTCGAGTTGCCCGGCCAATGTGAATGTAGTCTGCCCAGCAGAGCTGCAACTAAAAGCCGTGGATGGGAGCGTGATCGCATGCAAGAGCGCATGCACAACATTCAATCAGCCACAATACTGCTGCACTGGCGACTTCAGTACCCCAGCAACATGTCTTCCCACGAACTATTCAATGATCTTCGAGAACCAATGCCCTCAAGCTTATAGCTATGTTTATGATGATGTGAACAACACCTTTACCTGCTCCGGTGCACCTAATTACGTTATCACTTTCTGCCCTTGAAGTTCTTGAATATGAGATGATATCAAGAATTATGCATGCATGCATATTGCATGCGTTCTGAGCTTCTCTTTATAATTGTTATAATAATAATTGACTGTGTAACAAATAACAATGAAGTTCATTACTACATATAGAATATTCATAAATAAATGGGCAAATTATATAAATTTCTTGTGCTATTGATCTGTATGCAGCTAGGTACTCGATCCATGATCTTCACATGCAACCATATATTCTTTCACGGGAGTACAATTACTCCATCAGAATCTCTCTCATGTTTACATCGATTAAAATTAACCCATAACACGCGGTTTCTATCATTCCTACATATGAAGGTTCACATACAACACTTGAGCCAACACCAACACTGGCTTTCTTGGTTTACCAGATGACTCAATCAAGATTGTTTCCTTTTTTTTTTATTTGCATGTGAGCAAAGATGCGCGCCCCCACACACTGATACAAATGGTTGTTAATTAAATATTTGAAAAAGAGAAATTATATTTATAATAGTAAAAACGCAAGTTTCTTTTATAAAAATAGAGTCTACTAAATTTTACATTTTTTATTTTTTTTTAAACGAGTTTTCGCAAACTAGATATTTTTGGTTACTGTGAAGTTTCAATTGGCCCCCTTGTCAGGATTCCAGTACTGTCCTTTTGGATAGGCTGGCATGCGCGCATGGACTTAGACGGTCCCTTAAGCACCGGTTAGAAAACGACACGTGAAATATTAATATGTGCAATCAACCTTTTAAAATTAATGCAAAGTTAGCATGAATTGTGAAAAAAAATAAAAATTAAATTAAATTAAAGCATCAATAAAAACTTAAAAAAGTTATAAAAAAAAGTAAACATAAAAAATTATAAAATTTAAATTTAATAAAGTAAAACTTTTAAGAAAAACAATAGGACGAATTTAACCATAACTATTGGTGATTGTTCTAAATTTTCTAAGCCGGAGATACTCTAATTTCGAAAATGTTAAAGCCACAGGCCGGGACACATGAGCTGTAACTCTCTCTTATTTTGATTATAATAATTTTTTTTTAAATGGTAATAAAAAAGGTGAAAGAAATTAGGAAAGATTTGGACATTTTTCCATATCCGGGCTTGAAAGATTTGGGTTCGCAAGCTTAACCCAATTAAACCAATCTTGAAAAGAAGTGTCCGCCTAATTTTCCTTTGGGAATAGCTTAATTGTCATATGTTTATCACTGTTTTCTAAATTGGGATAACATTTTTTCGGTGTTTGTATCACCAAAAAAAGGCCTTGAGTTCTTCATAGACAGAATACAGTATATACATATACACATATGTATGTATATATGCAAGCATAATCATTATCGTTTAGATCCATATGGCTCCCCCAAAGTAAAATTTCTGGTTTCTCCACTATCCTCCAAGCCGGATGTGTTGGAACTTGGAACCCGTGCCTTGTTATCTTCGGCCTTCTTATTCCTCTCCGGTATGCCTCGTTATCATTATCCAGATTTCTTCACGTTTTAGCATGACCTAAAACATTTTGTCATTATCTGTTTTATTGGCGCTTCCAAATGTCAGAAATGAAGCAGTTAATCGGTTAGCTATTGATGTAGTTTTATTTTACTCGCGTCTACATACGCCAGTAAATTTCTTTGGTCTCGGCATTTAGAGAATATATTATGGACGCTTATATATATATTAAATGCTGGTAATTGAGGGGTTTAAATTTGCAACCCACCATCCATAAAATTTAAAAGAGTAAGTTACATATAATCGTGAAGTGTGCAAATACCACGTAATTACTTTGAAAAAGAGTGGGGTTCACGATTAAAAAAGTTAATTTTTTTTCGCGTGGGTCCCGTATTAATTCATTTTTTTGAAAGAGACTATACGGTACTTACACAACTATGACTACAAATATCATTTTTCAATTTAAAAATCATTACAATTAACTATTTTTTCTGTACCAAAATAGGCACCAAGGAATAGAAACAATTTTATTTCACCGACATATATCTTCTAGAAACCAAAAGAGTTTTTCGTTTCACAAAGCAACAAGCTGAAACTGGACATTAGATGTTTATTTAGTTTCCTTTGCGTTTGTTGAAAAAGTTGGGATATTGGGGGTGGTGTGAAAGGGAGGAGGATGGAGTTATGGAGAAAGGAAATGCTACAACATATATGGTATCTACCAGCATGTGGAAAGCATGAGATCGATTGATGACATAGAAAACAGGGTCACAAAGGAGGTCGGTGAAGAGGGAGAGCTTGCTGCTGGACACCTACATCTTCCACTCCCAAAAGCCTTAGATTTGAAGTGTTAGAGAATAATCATTTGAAAATCAAATTTAAATTTGATTGGCGCTAACACGGCCAACATGAAAATATGTGTAGTTGCCACCAACTTTAAAACTAAAATATGTGGCATTTACACTTTTTTTTAATATTTATTTCCCACATTTATTATTTTATTTGTGAAACATAAAAAGTCTATAATATTATTAGAATGTTTTATTTTAATAAAAAAAGAAATACTCTAGTCACAAAAATATTAAATAAAAATAATCTTATAAACTAATGTAGTTTGATGTGGTTTGATAGATTGTAAAGTTACTTTTATTGTAAAATATATTTGACAAATCATATGAAGGTACATTAATTTGTAAGATTACTTTTGTCTAATCTCTTTATAGCTGACTGACCACATAAAGCATATTTGACCAATGCTGATAAAAAATACTCATGATAAAAATTTTGCAAAACATGAGAAAATGATTAAGAAAATCACAAAAATAGGATAATGAGCTTTTTCACTTTTATTTTCTTTCTAACTTCTTATTGGGTTATTGGTGTCACTTTGACAATAGGAAAAAATTGTAATCACATTAATATACAAGAAGATTAATATTTTCAATACAAATCTTGTGATACCCCGTTTTTACGTGTATTTTCACTGTATGAGTGTTTTTAATTTAATTAATATATTGGTTTATTTATTTTAAATTATTGTATTTTAATTGGTTTTATTTTATTTTGATGTGGTGTTTATTTTATTTTAGTCGTTTTATATTTTTAAAATCGTTTTCAGCGGATCAGTTTTTGGTTTCCGGAAGTCAGGATTGGACCTCATTTTCTTTCCCTATCTTTTCTTTTCTTTTTCTTTTTCTTTTTTTTTTACCTTTTTCTCTTTTCCTTTTCTTTTTCTTTTCCTTCTTTTCTTTTTTCTTCTTTTCTTTCTTCTTCCTCCTCCCTCCCGCGCACGAGCTCTCTCTCCTTTCCTCATCGCCGTTTCGGCTCAGCCACCCAGACCGCCGCTGCCAGCCGGCGTGGTCGACACCACCCCCACCAAAAGTTTCCCCTCCGGCCGGTGATCACTCCCACCGAATCCTAGCCCCATCCGGCCGGCCGTTAGCCCCATACGGCCCATCTAAGCCGCACGGCTTTTTGCCGTTTTTGGCGCCGTCGCTCTACCTTCGACCACCATCTCTTCACAGCTTCTTCCTTTACCTCTTGCCGACCTAACCCACCTAATTTTGGCCCCGATCCGTTGCCGGAGTAGCTCCCACGAGCTCAACTCCAATTTGGGCTTTATTCGCTTCATCCGCCGTTTCCACCACCACCCACGGCCAAAACTCACTTCCTTTAGCTTCATAAACATCTCAAGACCATTCCCTATCAATTTCGTGCCTTGGTTTGTCCCTGTTCGAAAGTGGGTAATTTATTACCCACGACAACAGTGTAAATTACACTGTTACGTTGCTTTTCCTCCGCCGTTTGCAACGCCGCAAGCTTTCAAAAAATATCGTATAGCACTGTAAGTATTTTTCAAACTCTACTTTTAGATTTAAATATATTTTGCTCTACAATAAATTATCTGGTTGGTTGGTTGATTCCGGACTGAGTCCAAGGAGTTCGGGGGTCGGATGGATTGAGGACGGAGTTACTTGGGTTGTTGATTTATGGTTGGTTGGTTGTGTTGTGCATTGAGATTGCATTTACATGGTGCATGTGCGTGCGTTTTATTTTAATTGAGAAAATTCATGTTTTATTGGCGTAAATGGATTTTCGGGTGCGTGTGTCTCATGAGCCCAAGCCGGGATGGGTTATTATTTCGGTGGAGCTCCTCTGGTCACTCAGGAGCGGATAAAATTGAGTGATATCCCCTGGGTTGTCGTTGGGCGATGACCGGATCGCACGATACGGTAACGCTGTCGTGTCGACTCCGTGGTTCCTTGGCTGGCGGGGGACTAAAGGATGGCCTGGCTAGGTACGCGTTGGGCGCGAGTCTGGGTATCGCTCGTTTAGGTGTCACACGCGTAGTCGTTACTTGTGGTGTGGCACAGAGCCAGAGTGTGCGGATGATCCCTAGGGGAGATCATGGTGCATGCATAATTGGATTGGTTTTATGGTTTTCGAATACAGGTCATTTTCTGGGAAAATGATGGTTTATTGATTTGGGCCATTATCTGGGATAATGATGAGGATGTGTTGAGGCTTTGTGATCCATTTTCTGGGAAAATGGTGGTTTATTAATTTGGGCCATTATCTGGGATAATGACGATGACTGGTTTTAAAGGTTATGTTTTTGGGCCAAATGAGATTTTTTGCGTGCGTGGAAAAATGTGATTTTTATGGGACATGTGCGTTGCATTCTTTCATACATATTGTTTGAGTTATAATATGTTTTTATCTAGTGGTGTTTGGATTTTACTTACCTGCAGCACCATTTTTGGTACCGTAGATTTTGATGCAGAGATCGAGGAGAGAAGGAGGCTGAGCCAGAGGATGCGGCTCCGCCGGAGTACTGAGTTGGAGTTTATGCTTTGTACTTGGCTTTGAATCGATATTTGTATTTGTAATATTTTATTATGTATGTTTTGAACTGCTTTGTATTAAACTAAGAAAAATTCTAGTACTTAGTTATATGTCTTTGCTATCCGCTGTATATTTATTCGTGCACATTTGTCGCTGGCACACACTTGGCACTTGTTGATAGGGTGGTGCCATGTTGTTACCATCCAGACGTCTCGATTTTCCCCTGTTCGTGCGTGGGGATTTGGAAGGCGTCACAAATCTAACTTCTGATACACATCAGTAGTGTCGTATTAGCCATATAATTCTTCCCCAACCTCACCCTTATTTGTTGTTTTGGATTAAGAGGGAATAGGCTATAGTTCTTAAATCTGAGAAAAACATGGGGGAAAATAGATTTTTTTAATGTTGATAAATCTATACTTAATTACATTTTACAAAACAAAACATCAATAAATGACTATTTTTCCACATTTGTATAAATGCTAGTAATATAAACGCCGCAAAATCCTCTCTACTTTACTGACATTTACGTAAACGCCGATAAAGGTATATTTAATTACCAGCACGAAAATGAAAAGTCGATAAATTACTATTTTTTTACATATCTATAAGCGCTTCTAATATAAATGCCGCTGAATCTTCTCTACTTTATTAACGTTTATGCAGACGCCGACAAATGTATATTTAATTATTCGTGAAAAAATGAAATATCAATAAATTTCTATTTTTTCGGCATATCTATAAGTGCCGCTAATATAAACATTGCTAAATCCTCTCTACTTTACTGATCTTTATGCAAATGCCAGCAAATGTATATTTAATTATTGGCATTAAAATGAAACGTTGATAAAAGGCTATTGTTCTGGCATATCTAGAACCGTTGGTTATATAAATGCTGCTAAATCATCTCTAATTTCTCGACGTTTATGCAAACGCCAACAAATGTATATTTAATTACCAGCGTATAGGCGTATGCACCAATAATATTTTTATTGGCATTTATATAAACACCAGTAATATAAATGCCGGGAAATGGGCTTATTTTTGTAATGACATGTAATACTATAGTATAATAACATTGTGATTTGACACTAGTTAAATAATAATTGCTAATAATAAATACTAACAATTAAAATTATGTGATAACAAATTACAAACATATAAAGAAAAAAACTAAGGGTAAAAACATAGATTAAAATTGATTTAGGATTTTGATTATGCCCTTAGGGTTTGAATTAGGGTTTAGAAAAAAAAAAGTGGAGAAGTGGAGAGAAGGAAAGAAAGGTGGTCAGATCACAATCCTAGGTTGATACACAACAATTTGAATGTGCGAGAAGTGGACAAGGATAGCAAGGAACAGCGTCAGACTAGGACGGCTAGTCGCTACTGCAAGTATCACCAGATAGGATCAGATTGAACTGAAGATTGCACAATTATGAAGAAGAGGGTGACTGAGCTAGCAGGGACGGGAGAGTTGGAACGAATAGTTGCAGAATGCTTGAAACCCAGGAGGCACCAGGAGTCTAGACGTGGTAACCAAAGAAGCAGCAATCTTGATCGACGGCGCCAATACTGAGTTGATATCCACTAGGACAATAAGGACATTTACATTCATATTCATAATCACATCTACTGTTACTTAATTCCTATCGCATTCTACTGTGTTGTTATCTGTTGGTGTAAAAAAAGTATACCCTAGGGTGGACATTTGTGCAAAACCAGACGCCCGTGGAGAAAGGACGAGGAGGTCACAAGACTACACCACCCATAAACACCTATGACAAGCCTTAGCAGCTTTATGGTGTCTTGTGAAAAAAGGCATGCAAGTCATGACAGACTTAGAGGTACACCAAAAGTTATCTTTACAAGAGTTTATAAGACAAGTTATAGGAGGTACAAAAGGAAAGGTAAAAATACATGAAGAGTAAAGGAGTTAGAAGGTGTCATTTCCAGAGAGCAACAGTAGTGGAGGGACACCCCCAAAAGCATCAGAAATCTCATCCTGCCCGAAGGTGTCAACTTGGTGGCAGGTAGCTGCCTTAGAAAAAAATAAGCCCAAATCCAAAGCCGTAAGGTCAGTAGAAGGGTCAGTCAGGAGACGAGACCTGAGCCTCAGGATGCCAGTGCCATAACCATAGGCAAATGCACGGTCCTTGGTTGTAGGGGTAGAGGTTAACTAGGCGCGTAGGAAGGCCAAAATTTAGTTTCTTGAGTTCCTCGTCTGAGTTCTTACGGCTCTCCTTATACTGTTGATGACATTGCCTGAGCTTTGCCAAGGCCCTCTACGCCTCGGAAATGTCTAGAGAGGTAAGGAGGGTTTTCTCCATAGGGTCGCTAACTCTCGTGCCACCTCTTGACTATGTTCTTGCAAATAGGCCAATTCCTTGTGACTTGAGTCTAACTCCCTGGTGCTAGCAAGGAGGTCAGCGTTGAGGCAGGCCAATTTGGACAAAACCCTTTTGGGCATCGGAGAGTTGGGACCTAACAGAGTCCTTTTATGATCTTAGATACCTTGAGGCAAAGTCATCCTTGGCCTTAGCCTCTTGGGCACGACTTACTTCATCACGAAGCCCAAGGGTTTCATTTTCAAGAATCTCCAGATCATTGTGTAGGGAGTAGGAGTAGCCTTCTGACTGCTCTAGCAGTATTTCCAACTCCCTCTTCTTCTTGAAAAGCACCTCCATCTCCACCTTCTCCACCCTCCATTTCTCAAAGGCGACCATGGCAATATAACACAGCCTTCACCTTTCTCGACCTTCTCTTCTAGGTAGGCCTAGTCCACCATAATCCATTCCACCAAGTAATTGATTCCCTAAATAAACAATAGGACACTCAGGTCAAAACTGCAAATGTGCAAACAAGGAAAAATAACAAGTCCTATGGCGACATTACCTCATAAACCTAGTCCTTTAGACGGCTAGCCATCTTAGCGGTGGCGTCAGCTTGGGAGTTGGCAGAAGAAGAGGAAACATAGCCATTGGTATCTCCAGCATTCATTTCTTCAAGACCAAGAACACCACTAGCAGAGAAATCCTGTCAGATCTTGGTATTGAGTTTGTCGTTCATTCTAAGGAACATACAAGGCCCATAGGTGGGCAGGAAGCCCTGGTGTATGCCATGTCAGCATCAATCAAGTGAGTGTCTTTGCCCATCACACCACCCAAGCCCTCGAAAAGAAGGGACTCAGTATCCCCACCAAAAGATAGGGTGAAGAGGGAAGGAATGGAGAGGCACTCACCGCTAGCATTTAGCGAAGGGTTAGTGCCCTCGGAACAATATGTGGCAGGGTCTCAAGGAGGGGAATGCTAGTCTCCACTTCTTCACGCACTTCCTCATGGTGAGGAAGTATAAGACTTTCCCCAGGTTTTCTATACATATAGGAACGGTATCCACCCCTCTAGCTAGGGAGATTCTCGTCGGCTCACCATATACACTCCTAGCTGGGGAATGTATAAGACTTTTCCGTTACAGTGGGGCGAACTCCTTCACTCACGATAGGGACCAGATTGAGAGTGGCGACAACTTTAGTGTCTAACTCACCTTCCCCCTCCAAATCCTTTAACATGGGGAACTCAAAAGTGGGGTTAGACACCAATGTGTGCACTTATGGGGAGTTTCAAGCTGGAAGGTGGCGGCTTGGTCAAAAAGGACTAAGCTAACCAAACTCTCAGCATCTCCTAGGCCTGGGGAGTGCGATCCCACAAGAGAGGTGCCAAGGATAGAGAGCGGAGTAATGACTGGCAGGGTGGATGCTTGAGTATGGTCACCCACTGAGGGCGTTAGAATCCTTCTTTGTTTTGGGGCAGGGGAAGGGGTGTCCTCAGAGTGAACCCACTTTCTTTGTCTCTTTTCTTCTTTTCCCTTTCTTTCTTCTCCTTCTTGCTTTTCTTCTCTTTCTCTTCTTTCTTCTCAGATCGTCCATTCTTTTCTTTCTTCTCTTGCACAACTTGATCGTCCTTCTTATCCTTTTTTTTTTTGGGATTTCTTTAGCGAAGATGATAGAACTACAACCAGAATAAAGAATGATCACCCTTGAACATGGGATCAATTTGGGGACAGCAAGAAGTGATCGATGTGGGTGGGGGGTCAACAAGAAGTCAGTCCAAAGACTGTTAGGGTGAGCCTCAGCCTAGGAATGGACAGTTACAATTCAAGCCAGTTCTTGGTTAGACATCAGCTCCATGCTCACCCACAAACCTTTGTTTATGAGGAATGGGACCCCAATTAGCCCTAATTGGAAACTTTCGTTGGCGGGTTTCAAAGGCGGGAAACTCCCAAACCTTGGCCAATGATGTAGAAGAACTTACGTGCCCAGTTCTTTGCGTTGGAATATCAAGTTTCAAACTGGGCCAATGTCTGCCCTTTATCTTTCTTATGGAAGATTATGATGTTACCTTTTGTAGTTGGCCTCAGGTTGTAGAAGGATAAAAACTCTCGAGCGGTCAAGTCGAGGTAGAATTCTCCAAGGGGCTCCAGGGCGATACGAAACACAATACAAGTGCAGAGAAAGGCCCTTAACACGAAGGGGTGGAGTTGAGTAGGAGCCAAGCAGAAGAGGTCCAATATGTTGCGTAGAGGGCGACATAAGAGAAGCCTTAATCTGTGAGCCAACAGAGATACAGTCAGGGTGACCTTCCCTGAAAAACCCTCGTCGTCGTAGCACCCTTGTGAGGGAATGTCCAGCACGACCGTATCGAGAATGCAATATTCTTCTTGAATCGGTGTCAAATCCCTTGAAAGTTGGGATATCCAAGACGTACGATGATTGTGCGTAGGTGAGACATGCAGAGTTGCCACTGTGTTCAGCCATTGGAAGAGGAGGTGAAGAGTAGCAAATGATCAAAGAGGATGGAACAAGCTAGAAAAAAGAAGAGTCAGAGAGAAAACACAAGCAAAAAGGCATAGAAATCGTACTGAAAGATGGGAAAATGAAAGGCTCAAGGGAAATATATCTGAAAGGTGAATACAGATGGTCAACTGCCTAGGCATCATGGTATGACAAGGGAGCAGAATGGTAACAATTGCATGTAACCCCATAACCGTCGTCACGTCAACGGTAAGTCACGAGTATCCTTGTTTCTTGAAAACGGGAAGTGGCGGGATAAAAGGCATGATGGGAAAATAGTGTAACCATTAGTTTTGAAACAGGCTCGGAGGTGGTTAGAAGGTTTGAAATATGAAAGCCCATTTAGCCCACAGCAATAGCAGGGTTCACGTATAAAAAAAAAAAAAATATTACCAATCTGCACAAAGTCAAAATTACAAGGGAAAAACCAATGATATATACCAGTTTAGAAAGGAATTCCCCATGCTTGGGAGCGAAGGGAATTAGTAGGGTACCTGGATGGCCCATTTAGTGGTTCTAGCCTAGTGGAGAACTCCTTGTTACACGGCCCAATTTAGAAATTCGAGGTGCAGTTGGGATCAACATGCCACCTTGCATAGAGGGATAAGAATTTCATGCATATACGTGGTTGTTTTGGTTATTCAGAGATAATCTACGCTGATAAACATCGCGTGAGATAGACATCACATGAGTGTGATCTCATTATAGTACTAATCCAATTCAACATGAAACCTCTATATATACCAGGTAATTCCAAAGACAATCTAGATCTAAATTCTTGATTACTAAAGTGAGACTCTTACTGACATAAGCATTGGAGCATTTGTAGGAATATCACACTGACGATTTCTTACATTGTCCAGGTGAACGGTTGCATTTGACGTGGTGGGACACATCCTTAACAAGTTTGGTATTGATCTTACCTAACCACTTTTATTGTGCCTATTGCCTGTATATCTACGTTGAGTTTGACATAGTCTGCTTGTATCTATCGATTTCTTTTTCGTTTTTCAGTAGATATAGTTTATCAAATTAGTGAAGAGTTTCCCAAACAATTTGGGCTCCTAATTTTTAGGAGGAGTTGACAAGCAAATAAGAAGATCTTCTGGTACTCAAAAGGTGAGAAAAATTATATTCCCAAAGATCGATAATGATCACGTTTCTTAGCCTTTACATTATTTGAAAGGACGAGTTTGAGTCAAATACTCTTTGTAAGAGTCCTGAAATATAAATGTCCATATATGAAATCGTAACAATTCAAAAGAGGCAGTGTAATATCCTGGCCTAATATTCCTAAGGTTGAAATATTAATAATTTTTATTGGTTCTAAGTTATGTTTAATAGGTCATATTGGATAAACTCACGAGCAAAAAATTATTGAGATTCATTAGAAGTTTTAATTAGGCTCAATAATTAAGTTAAATCTCATTTATTATTTATTGAACGAGTTAGACTCATTTTAATTTAAAATCATTACTGATTAAAGTCCCCTACACAGTCTTAGTCACTTCCAATTATATATTAAATGAACTACTAAATCATGTTTTCAAATTCAAACTTTCTTCTCAAATGATCATGACCGAGTTCACATTAAAACTCTTTAACCGAGCCCAACTCAAACTGGTCGTTACCTTCTCCCAAATCTCTCTATAAATATCTCATTTTCGTGTGTTATTTGGAAAATAAAAAAAAATCATAAACCTCATAGTCCAACACTGTGATCGATTTTGTGTATGAAATTTTAGGAAACAACACTGTAAGGTAAGTAGTTTGATCATAAATTAGGATTAGCAATATATATTATTATTAAGGCCAATTCTTTTGAAGCCAGTGTTTATGTACCACAGATGTCATGATATTTGTAAGTATGTCATTCATCATGTTTCATCCGCATATTATAGTTATCTATGTATTATACATATCATGCATCTCATGTTACATAAGATACGTAAGTTTTCATAAGATCAAGTATAAGATAAGCTCATAATAGTTAATCAGATGACCACTTAGATGCATGGTATCAATACAATTTATAGGTGGATGTGCAAGCCACGGAGATAAACGTGGTCCACCATAGTATGCTAGAATACTATTAAAGGCTCGTCTTGCAGCCTCAAGATGTGGGGACGGTGCACAACCTTGCACATAAGGTTAAGTGTGCGGGCTAATAAGATAATTAAGATAATTCAAGATAAGTCATGCATGACATAAGCATATGTATGAATGAAAATGATTTTAAGTTTTTAATATGAAATATTTTATAAAAAAAAGCCTCAACTATCATAAGTAGCACTCTGGCTCCCAAAAAATTTTAAAAGTGACTTTATTATTAACCGTGGGGAGCGAGATATTACAGGCAGATTGACAGCAAAATTTGGGAGTAAAACAAGTTTAAATTAGTAGTATTAGGTAGACAATGTCCAGTGCTTTCATTTGATTTACGTTGGGCTCTGTTTATAAGTAAAAAGATTATATCAATTATTGTTAAGTTATGAATGGACCTTTTGCACTGAATTATGAATGATTACTTCTAATTGTTAATGATCAATCATGAATAACTGTTTTTAGTTCTATAAGCTGATTGTTATATGTGTGCCAGTCGGATCTCTATTTCTTCATCTTTCTGTCATAAAAGAACAATAGCAGAGCATTACTCATGTAACCTTTTCTAGCATAAAACCTTTCAAACATGTTTCGTTTGCTGCCTTCACTGATCTTCACAAAACATATTTGAATAATCTTTTCTATTGCTTTCCCACATAGTTAATATTTGTTGATTGAGTGAATTGTTAATAATTTACTATGAGAGCTTCTTTACATTGAATTTACATCTTACCTAAGTTATGCTTACTACTAGTACAAGTGTACAACTCTGCACGATCTGCATGTGCATTTAATAAAAACTTTTTATAATGTTTTGAACATGTGGCATGTCGGTCCAGTTTGTTATTTTGGGACTGTTTAAATGACTAACCTAAACATGTGGGGCTGTTTTAGTGATATAAATAAAACAACCCCAAATTCAGTCAATATTTTTGTATTGTGCTTTTGGGACTGTCTTAACCATACTATAGAAGGCACAAACATTCTTACATCCACATCTGCATCTTGTCCTGCCGTCCCAGTATTAGCATTGGCCATTTGTGCATAATTGTAGTCAAATTTGAGTTAAAAAGTGTCGATCTAGTGGCTTTAGGTCATTTCAATCAATTTCATCCCACAATAAATTAGGTATAAGGTTAGCTAAATTACTCTTTTTATTATTTTTTCATCCCACATTTGAAGATGACCATTGGGGAAAATATATAAAATAATAATTAAAAATGTTTTGACTTAAGCTATATATGATTCCTTACATATTTGTTGAACATTAATGGTGGCAAAAGTCCATGCATATTTATTGATCTAAATGCTAAGCCAATAAAGAACATTTTTTAGACATCTTAGCCAACTTTATATTACACCAACGTTGGCTAAGACGTTAATTAATGCCAGTGCACTTCAATGAAATGATTTAATTTGTCCATGAAATGATTTAAAGCCCCATGTTATTGCAAATAAAACTTTGACTAATTGTGATCTCCTCAAACTCCAAGCTATAAATTTTCTACGAATAAAGTTTTTTAATTTAGAGTGAAAAATATATACGTCTAGGGGCTCAAAAGTAATTAATTAGACGTGGTGAACCACAACACTAAGGGCCTGTTTGGGGTTGTGGTAGGAGTCTTAAAAACTGCTTAAATATTCTTAAAAACTCTTTAATGAAAAAATTAGGTCGTTTGTGTATTAAATATTAAAACACTTTTACTCTCAAATAAGCTAAAATGTACGTTTGAGCAAAAGTATCATTTTGATGTTTTTTCTCAAACTTGCTTTTCCTGATAATTCGAAACATAATTCAAATTTTAAAAAGACTGTCAATGGACGAAAATATCCATACAACTTTAAGATAATTACAACTTTTAAACTTTCAAAAATATGATCATAATCTTTAAAAATACAAATAATTGTCATTTCTACCTCAGAAAGTACTTTTTTAATTAGTTTCCAAACAAACGTAACATGTTTGAAAGTGTTTTAAATATATGGTTACCAAACAATAAATAAATTTTTAATAATAGAACTTATTACTTAAGTTATAAGCTATAAGTCGTAAAATTATAAACTATATTTCCCACTGTAATTCCAAACATGCACTAAAACATTGACAAACAATTTTTAGGTACGAATGCCAATTCAAGTTATTGTTGCTCGCATCAATATTTTGGACAATATTAAATGACCAATAAATATTATACTTATCTTCTTTCTCCTATGGACCCCAAAATCTGGTAAAACATTATATAGAGATTGTTTTCAAGGGATGACTTGACATTTACTACAATTTCTCGTAGCTCCAATGTATAAATTCGGTTGACATCAAAGTCACGGTCGCGGCCTCAATTTATTGTGCCATCCCAGGAGGCCACGCCTCATTAAAGGGCTCTAACCAAGGGCGCAGCTGAGGTGACATATACCCCTGACTCAGAGTATGGGCAATTAACCCCTAGAAACCAGGTATATAAGCCAGTCCCCAAGTATGAATAAGTCTCTCTGAACTCTCTATTCACTTGCACAAACTACTAAAACGATACTGACTTAGGTATTGGAGGCTCTCCGGTCTCCACTAAGGTCCTTGTCTCTTTGTGTTTTTTGTTTATTTATATTTGTAGGCTCGAGACAAAAGACTCAAGTCGTTGGAGCTTAGCCTAAAGGTATGAGAAACACGACGTTTACAAATATAATTTATCGTAGAAAGATATGATCATTGGAAATTGAATGTAATAATGAAAAAAATATATTTTAATATTATAAAGAGGTTAATTACTAAAAAGAGTTTGAGACTCTTTTACTACCCAATCGCTTTTCTATAGCAAGATTTAAATTTAATACATCTAATCATCAGATGACGAATAGTAAAAAATTTCAATGCTAGGATCCATGAAGTGTATGGATAAAATAGAAGAAATGTACGGAAGAAATTTATATGAATTAGTGGTGGATATTCTCATAATATACTTAAGAATATACATGCATAAGAATAGTATTATATTTAACTTTATAATTAGAATATCTTAAATATTTAGGGAAATCACTTTCCTAGTACAACGCATATATATTACTCAAATATATATATATATTTATATAAATTATCTAATGATCATACTCTCAACGTTTATTTATTAAAAATAGCAAATAAAGGATCTCTATCTTAACCAAATCAATTAATTAGCTAGTGATGAACAAATCTAAGCTTGCTTATATAATAAATAAATGATTTGCTCATGAAGTTCGACAATAAACTCGAACTTGACTCGTGCTCGAATAAAAATTAAATAGGTGTTATGAAATTAAAAGAGAAATGATATTGCAAGAGAAAGAGAATATTGCAAGAGAAAGAGTTGTTCTTCAATGAAAAACTTGATGCATATACAAGGGAATGATACCCATATTTATAGGAGTACAAAGGGGGTAGGTGTACCTTAAGTCACCATTGATGGCTAAATATAGGTCTAAATTAATGGCTCAATGGTCTTAATTAGTGGCTAAAGATTGGTCTTAGTTAATGGTTCCATGGTCTTAATTAGTGGCTATGTGTGGTTATACAAATGTTTATAATACTCCTCATTTGGATGACCATGCATAAAGAATATGCATTGTTAAGATCTTACCAAGGAAAAACCCAGTGGAAAAAAAACCAATAGCAAAAGAAAAGAGTACAACATTCATGTGTACTGCCAAGTACTTTAAGATTGTCTCATTAAAACTTTGTAAAAGAAAACCCAGTGGGATAAAACCTTAGCGAAGGAAAAAGAGTACAATCAGCACAAGTTTTCAAGACTTTACTCTCCCTAAAAAGTGCATGATAATAGGCCTTCAAGTTTCTGCATTTCAATGTTCTGCACAATCTTCAATTTCACATTTTTTCTCATGAATTGCAATGATCTCTATGTGAAAATGCAATATCAGATCAAGTGTAATTTTCAAGATACATTAGTGCTCTAATTGCACTGAGATAAGGTATTTCAAGACAAAAAATTTCTTCATCGTCTTCACAAAGACGAAATGGATCTTTCTGCACATCAAATGATTGAACAACCATTGGAGTACTTAGGGGATGAGCTTTGTCAATGTAAAAGTTCTTTAAGATCGTTTTAACATTAAATTCACTATTGTTCAGGAATTGTGCTCTTCTAGAGTTCTTGTAAATAATATAGTTAGTGGAGAAGTCATCAATATTAAATCACCAACCTCAATATTCAACAAAAATGGTGGCCACATTTTTAGACCGGACAAGCACCGCATAATTGTACAGCTCTTCTGTAGCTGTCAGGAGCCGAAAGGCTATGGTGCTACATTTCTTGTCTCTTGTAGAGAGATGCTTCACGAGAGACGCTGTGAAGCAATAGAGATGCTTTGTCCTTCCTTTCATAATTTTCTCTATAAAATAAATATTCAGCTCATTTTCATTCCCATCCCATCTTCTTTACTTTTCTGTAGTTAGTCTGCATTCTTACTCTACAATCTTTCTCTGCATTCTTACTCTGCAATGGCCCAGCAATCTTCTCGTAACCAATATATGAGGTATTCTACACATTCTTCACCAATTGTTTTTGCTTCTACTGTAGGTGTTATAGTGCAATACAATAATGATCTGACTAATAAGTTAGATGTTGAAGCTATCTACAAGCTTGTGAGTCTCGGTACCCATTACTCATCAACTATTGTTGCATTTTCTTAGTGACTACAATCCAAACCTTATGATGTTGACAAACTCAATGAGAAAATTTCTATCATTCAGCGACTTCTTCTGGTGTCTAACATGAAGATAGAAACAATAAAACAAGATAATAGGAAATTAAAATCCTTGCTTAAGTCTTCTTTTCGATTGCCTACTCCTTTAGACAGAGATGCCATGCAAATTATTGAAAAGCAAGATCGTTTAAAGAATGAGGCGAAGAGCCTCAAATTTCTGTAATTTTGTTTCGAGATAATAAAATAATATCTCACAAATATTCATATTGTGTTTCTATCTTCTGGTAGATGTTCTGTGTACTCCGTTTTATTTCTCATTTAATAACGCACATTTGTTACAAAACTGTAATATGAATCTGAAATACTAATTGCATTTAAGATATGATATTTCAGAACTAATAATTTCATTTATCCCCCCTTGAAGCCGAAATAGTTTCTGATTTAAATTTCAAATATGTGCAGTTCTTTTGATCTCTTCAGGAGTTCCAACAAGATTTAGATCATAATATAAATTGCAATAATAACAAATCCGAAATCTGATTTCTTAATAAAAACACATGGGCATATTGGATTATTTTCAAATCCTTCTTTCAATAAATATTCGCTAAGGCGTTTATACCACATGCGTCCGGATTGTTTTAACCAATATAAAGATCTTTGAAGTCTAATAGAATACATATTTCTGTATGTACTCAGATTAGAAGCTTCAGGCATTTTATATCCTTCAGGAATTTTCATTTATATTTCTGGATGTTCTCAGATTAGAAGTTTCAGGCATTTTATATTCTTTAGGAGTTTTCATTTATATTTCTGGATGTTCTCAGATTAGAAGTTTCAGACATTTTATATCCTTTAGGGATGTTTATATATATTTCTTGATGTACTCAGATTAGAAGCTTCAGGCATTTTATATCCTTCATGAATTTTCATATATATATCATGATCCAATGATCCATATAAATATGCAGTGACCATATTTATTAACTGCATATCCAATCTTTGTGTAACTACCAAACTAATCAAAAATCTGAATGTGATTGCATCTATAATAGGAGAGTATGTTTCCTTATAATCAATTCTTGGTTTCTACAGTTTTCATGAGCTCTTCTGGAGGCTCAATGAAATTTAAATTATCTATATAAATTGCAATAAAAGATAATACAAATACTGAAAATATATGAAAAATAGTTTGTTCCACATGCGTTTAGATTATATTAGATCATATAAGGATTTTTGAGACTTGATAGAATAAGTACTTCAGGACTATATGCTTCATGCATTTCATATCTAGTGATCCATATAAATATACAGTTTAATCATGCATACCCAAACTCTCGGTAACTATTAAGCTAATACAAATCTCAATATAATCTCATCAACTTCAAAAGCATATCAATATTATTTCTGCGGGAAATATACTCGTGATTTATATATCACATTTTCATTTCTTTTATACAAATATCCACTGATATTCAACAAGTATCACCTCATAGGTGTTTGGACTACAAGTCCATATGCATCACATTTTACTAGTGATATCAATTCTGTAGGAATTTATTTATTTCTATTTTAGCCAATATTTTTACGTCGGTATTCTTCGACGGTTCTTGGCTCACTTTCTTTATTACTTCTAGTAATGTCAAGTGCCATCTTATATGAAAATATGTTGTCAACAACGGTTTTATTTCTATCAAGAATTTCTCATTTACTCATGAAATGTATCGAGATCTCGTTATTTTCAGGTACCTGTCCCTCTTCAAGAGAAGACATTTCATGAAAAATCTCTTCAAGAGGTACTCTTTAGGAGTATTATACTTTTCAGGAGTATTATACTCTTAAGGAGTTTTATTATGAGAGAATTTTGTATAGAAAGTTTGGATGGATCTTATTGCTTGTTTTGTGGGTACGGCCTCTTCAGGAGCACCAATTTCTTTTCTTTGTGTTTTTCTCTTTTGGGATGTTTTATCATTTGCATCGATAGGTCTCACACGTTTTCAGACATGTCTTATGTTCATTAGACTGCTAAATTTCTTAATTGTCCTACGGGGACTTCAATCCTCACTGGGATTTTAGCAGCTAGAATATGAGACCTTTTATCTTATTGCATCCATAAATTAATTATCATATGAACTTCCAGTTCACCGATGATACTCATAATGAGATTTCAATTATGCAACTTCAGGTGCATTAATCAATAGATCCTTTATTATGAGATACTCAATAAAATTATTGGTTTAGAGCAATCCTTCAGGGATGCTCAATTTCTATTCCAAGATGAATCTTATCATCGGTTTAGAGAAATCTTTCAGGGATACTCAATTTCTATTCCGAGATAAATTTTATCATCAATAATTCATAACAAGTATATATAAAAAAAAATAGGACTTGTATATAAACTATATGAACAAACTTAGAATTTTATCAAGTAATAATAATGAATATAATCTTTAATACTAACCTTGGGAATTGCAAATAATATATTGAAAAGCTTACTTGAAGTAAAAGACCACTAGCTTCAGAATCGTTAGAACTTTCGTGCTGATAACGTGTTATAAAACTAAAAGAGAAATGATATTGCAAGAGAAAGAGAATATTGCAAGATAAAGAGTTGTTCTTCAATGAAAAACTTGATGTATATATAAAGGAATGATACCCATATTTATTGGAATATAAAGGGGGTAGGTGTACCTTAAGTCACAATTGATGGCTAAAGATAGACCTAAATTAATGGCACAATGGTCTTAATTAGTGGCTAAAGATTGGTCTTAGTTAATGGTTCAATGGTCTTAATTAGTGGTTATGTGTGGTTATACAAATGTTTATAACAATAGGCAAATTTTGACCACTTATTACTTGCTCGAATTTAATTTAATTTAATGATGGTAGAAGATGAAAGCCGGCACCTTATTTAATTTATCGACTAAGTACATATATATGGGCTTTTGACTAATTGGGAAGGAAGGAAGAACTTAACTTGAGGAGGTTTATGCGATGCATTAATAAATAAGAGTATTATTATTGACCGTTTGTGCATAATTGTACCCAAGTCGTTTTGAGTTAAAAAGTGTCGATCTCGTGGCGGCTTTAGCTAATTAACTAGCTAGACGCGGTGAACCGTAACACTAAAACATTGACATTTACTACAATTTCTGGTTGCCCCAACGTATACGTCCGATCGACCTTAAAGTCACGGTCGCGACCTCAATTATCGGAATGCATACAGGCCAGAGTTTCCTGCCTATCTATCTTGAAATGATGAAGAACCTTCCACTTTCCTGCCCCGTCTTTGCTTTCCTTTTCCTCTCTGGTATGCCTTGTGATGATGATGATCATGAGTATCGAGATTAATTTCTTCAACGTTTTAGCTATTGGATTAATTGCTTTTATTTATTTTGTCACTAATAAGCATTCATTTAATTATTATGAGCCCCGGCCAGGTACAAATCTTGGATGCTAGCTTTTACTATTGGATTTTTATATATTTATATGTATTTTTTATATATGTATCATGATCGCATTTTAATTATGGACTTCCAACCACTACAGGAGATGGTAATGCCTAAAGTTCGCATAACAACTCGGAATGGAAGAAAGAATTATATCTCCGGCCCACAATGATAATTCAGACTTCGATTCAGTGCTCTTCATGTTTATATATAAAATAATAATAAATAAGCAAATATAAATAAATAAGGGAAACACCAAGATTTACATAATTTGGCTGTTACAAAATCTTTTCACGTTCAAACATTGCAACTCAGAAACGGTCATGCATGCATGTTGCTGCATGCCATAATTACTGTATCGAAGAAAATTCATGCAATGCAACAAAATAAGTTAGATGGTGAACCATAAAACTAAAACAATGACAAACATTTTTTAAGGAAGAATTTTATTATACATTGAAAAGTATTTAGACGTGGAGAACCATAACACTTAAAACATTGAAAAACATGAATTTGTTAGGGACGGATGTCTCTTTAAGTCGTCCAATAGTTCCGATACTATACTATTTGGTCTAACAGTCATGCCTAATAACGAAGAAAACTGATCTTCCGTGCATGAGCGAACCTCCCTACATATGTGTATATATATACCACACCGGCCCAGCTCTTCATATTATTTACATTCAGAACGTACATCATATTACTTCGCCTATCTATCTATCGATCGATCAATGATGAAGATCGACCCTTTCACTCATGATCTCTGGCCTTGCCTTGGCCTCCTTTTTTCTCTTCGGTATGTCTCATGATCGATGATCGGTATCCAAATTTCTTCAACGAAAATGGATTTTTTTTTTTTTTCCCTTTCTATTGAACAATCTCTCTATTTCTTGTATGGTTGTCCTAGCTGGGCTTATGAATAATTATTAGTTACCATCGGAGAACACGCATGTGATACACTTATCGAATCATAAAATGACATGCGTACCAAAATTGGTTGTTTACATAAGTACCATGTCATATCATATGCACATGTATCATGGTGATAAGCATGCATGTGTGATTTATGATCGAATTCATTTGTTGAGATGGATATGTTGGCTTTCATGTTCGACATATATGCATGGTGATAAGGAATTATTTTGTTTGATGATGCATATATATGAATATTGCAGGTGCTCAATCCGCTAGAATAACTTTCACAAACAACTGTCCCAATACGATCTGGCCGGGAACCCTAACTGCTGATCAGAAACCTCAACTATCAACAACCGGATTTGAGTTAGCGTCCAAAGCATCCACATCACTGGATGCCCAAGCTCCCTGGAAAGGTCGTTTTTGGGCGCGAACTGGTTGCACCACGGATGCCTCAGGAAGGTTCTCTTGCGCTACTGCGGATTGCGCCTCCGGACAGGTTGCATGCAATGGCAATGGTGCAGTCCCGCCGGCATCTTTGATAGAAATCAACATAGTAGAGAATGGTGGCCAAGACTTTTATGATGTCAGCCTTGTCGATGGCTTCAACCTGCCTGTTTCAGTGAGCACAGAAGGAGGGAGCGGTGAATGCAAGACCTCGAGTTGCCGGGCCAATGTGAATGCGGTTTGCCCAGCAGAGTTGCAACTAAAAGCCGCGGATGGGAGTGTGATCGCATGCAAGAGCGCATGCACAGCGTTCAATCAACCACAATACTGCTGCACTGGTGCTTATGATAAGCCAGAAACGTGTCCTCCCACGAACTATTCCATGATCTTTGAGAACCAATGCCCTCAAGCTTATAGCTATGCTTATGATGATGTGAATAGCACCTTTACTTGCTCCGGTGCACCTAATTACGTTATCACTTTCTGCCCTACTTGATCATGAGATGAGATAGAACAAGAATTATGCATGCATGCATATTGCATGCGTTCTGAGCTTCTCTTTATAATAGTTATAATAATAATTGACTATGTAACAAATAATAATGAATTGCATTACTACGTATAGAAAATTCATAAATAAATGAGCAAATTATATAAATTTCTTGTGCTATTGATCTGTATGCAGCTAGGTACTCGATCCATATTCACATGCAACCATGTATTCTTTCACGGGAGTACAATTACTCCATCAGAATCTCTCCCATGTTTACATCGATTAAAATTAACCCATAACACGCGGTTTCTATCATTCCTACATATGAAGGTTCACATACAACACTTGAGCCAACACTGGCTTTCTTGGTTTACCAGATGACTCAATCAAGATTGTTTCTTCTTTTTTATTTTATTTTTGTGAGCAAAGATGCGTGCCCGCACACAAAGATATGTGCACACACTGATACAAATGGTTGTTAATTAAATATTTAATAAAGACAAATGAGATTTACAATTGTAAAAATGTAAATTTGTTTTATAAAAATAGAGGCTATTAATTTTTACATTTTTATTTTTTTAAAACGAGTTTTCGTAAACTAGATATTTATGGTTACTGTGAAGTTTCAATTGGCCCACTTGTCAGGATTCCAGTACAGTCCTTTTGGAGGGGCTGGTATGCGTGCATGGACTTAGACGCACTACCAGAAAATAAGGTATTTGCATCGATTTTATATTCGTAGCAAAACAAATGGTTGCAAATGGACATTATTTGCAATGTTTTTCACTTCATTGCAAAATTCCAATCAAAAGTTGCGAAACGATAGTTGCATAATTTGCTGTACACTTTTTTACAGCAACTTTATACCTGTTGTGACGGTTTTATCGTCGTAAAAAAAAATCATTACTGTAGCGGCATTTTCTTTCGACTTTTTTTCGTTGCAAGTAAACTTTTACAAAATTAAAACCAATTTGTGCATACCCCGAGCCCTGAAACAGGCCTCACTCTCACACCCCTCCCTCTTGCCCTTTGCCCTATCCCCTCCCTCTTCCTTCCTAATGGATACTCATTATGGAGCGGAAGTGTACAGCATGAGAGACGGGTCTTGGAGACTGCTCGACCTACTCGTGCCCGTGAATATTTATTCAGATTCGCCGACCTTCGCTTTGGGAGGTCTTTTTTTATGGTATCTTGGATTTCACTACGACGAGGCCACCGACGAGGACGAGACAATTTTTGCTTTCGACTTCAGCGATGAGGTTTTCTGAAAGACGCGGTTCCCGAATGCCAGTGTTTTTCGGGATTACGGTCAGTGTGCACAGACTCTCACTGGGCTAAAGGGCTCCATTGCTATGCTGGTTTTCCCTCGCGCACCATCGAATACAAATTTCTGTTTGGATTTATGGGTTTTGCTTGAATTTGGTATCAAGGAATCGTGGACTAGACTTATATCGATCGGACCTTTATTGGATGTGGAAAGGCCATTGGGGTTTTGGAATAACGGACAATTGTTCCTGGAGAATAGTGAAGGGCAGCTGGTGTTGTATGATCCTTATACAGAGATAAAGAAGAATCTTCAGATTGAAGGGGTTACGGGATCATTAGAAGTTGCTCTCTACATGCAGAGCCGGTGGCAATCACGGAGCGGTTGAGATTAAAGGGCAGGACAACCTGTGAGGCAAGGCTCTTGGTCCTTTTTTTTGTTTGATATATGATTATGTTCTGACTTTTTATTGATGAGCATGTTGGTCTTAGAATTGCTGTTGAGTGTTACATTATTGTGTAAAAAAACAAAAACTTTTTTAAGAGCAATTTGGTTGAACGTAGCTGACTTGATATAGATCGAGTTCTGATTGTGATCGGAAATTGAATATGCTTTCTGCAGTTTTGATCAGGAGGGGTCAATTACTTTTATGAGTAGATCGGTGGAGAATATATCTCTTTTTGGGTAGTTATGTTTTGCCTAAACATTGCAAGAATGCTACAGAAATTGTATGGTTGTTGAAATTCCCCTTCAATAAACAGGTATGCCATTTTATTCCAGAACAACTATGTGTGGAAGGCAGCGTAGTATGCGTTTATTATATCCCCATTCACAGGTAAAGCTCATCCACAGATTCATTGCCCCAACAACCTCCTCCACTGGATTTCCCTGTTTAGAGAGCTCTTTCATGCACCATAGGTACTTCTAGATATCTTTATCTATCTCTCCCCCTTCACCCTCGTTGCTTTCCAAAAATTGTGCAATGGAACTTGTAGAATATGCGGTCACCATTAACTTTTGGCATGTCCTTTGTTAAATATGTTCATATCTCTGCCTTTTGTGTACTAGGTGCTATGCTGTGGGTATTAGTCCATGGCCTTCCAACAAATTAAATTTGCCCCAATTATTTCCGTATGCTAAGCATACTAACAATGGAGATTTTAAACATTTTTTCTGCACATAAGGGCTTTTATAGAGTGTTTCACAAGCTGAATAAGCACATAAGGTACGTGCTATATATATGTATGTATGTATGTGTGATACATAGAATGGATTTATGGATAGCGAAGTAGGGATTGAATTGAAGAATTGTTTTTATTTATTCTTAGTTTGCTGTGCTGTTGTATCATGTTCTGTTTGTTCGAGGTGTTATATAGGATTTGAAAACCATATACCTTCTCCAGTTTTTAAACTGAATTTATTCACATGTCCTGAATGTAGCTTGTTGGTCTGCTTATGTTTCTTTACACTTTTAGGTCAATTCTACTAATCCTTGCATTTTGGTATTTTATAAACAGAAGGGAGGGACCCCCAATAAAGCTTAAATTTCTGAAAAGAGAAGTAAATCTAATTGTTTAAATTTTAACATATACATTATTAGCCCTATATTCTTTTTTTACTACTAAGCCTTTATTTGTTTTGTTGTCAACAATATATTATTGCAGATAATTCTTGTGGCTGCAAATGACGTTGCTTTCTCTATGCATGCTGTCTTTTGACAACAATTACCTTGTTCGAGATTGTAATATATGATGTAGGTGGTTCACTCTTTTTCCCTGAGTTCATGCTTCCTCTCATCTTGTAAGTATGGTTTTAGTTTGATAAATTTATATATCCTTATTGACAGAATCGACAGCTGGATAGAAAGGCAGTAATTGTTTAACTCAGCAGGTAAAAATTAGAAAGTTGTATGTCAGGGAAGGACTAGTACGGGCTTATCCTTATTCTAGGCTTTATCCCATGTACTAAGGACTTCTGGAGTAGCAATAATCTAAAAAATGAAATTACATTTCTATAGTTGCAGTTAAATTTCTTGTCATTCAATTCAAGGGCAGTCGTAAACGATTTAATGAGGGTTGAGGCCCTTTTATTATATGATTGAATTTGAAATCCAAGATGACAAGTAACTATGACGAGCCCCCCTCTCAGGGCACTTGGAGAAAAGAAATAAACTAGTTCTATTAATGTAATCACTTATTTTATTTTTATTTTTCAAAATGTAATCACTTATTTATGCATTCTCATTTACAAAACAATCTTGTGTAGGTGTGGAATTAAATGGCAGCTGAGCATTGTTAGCATTGAACTAATAGAAATACACACATATATGTTTATATTCATTTGTCTATGTTTCTATTGGCCTGCAACCTTGCAATGCACAGAAATAAATACATATGTGTGCGCGCACATACACAGAGATAAGTATATACATATACACTTTTTTTTTTTTGACAAGTAAAAATTTTATTCATCAAATGCAATAGGTGAAGCCCATGTACATGTACACTAATAACATATACACATACAATTTGCCTTGCAGACATGAGAAAGCCAAAGCTAGCTGCTGAGATTGCCAAGCAACTACGCCAGTTTCATGAAGTGGATATTCCAGGCCCTAAAGAACCTCAGCTATGGAATGACATCTCCAGGTTCTTTGAAAAAGGTGTTCTATCTTCCCTTGATGGATGACTGGCTATGCCTCCCAGGCAATGTATAGTGTTCCATTTGTTACATCCAAGCTTGTGTGTGTTTCTATAGTTTCTGGTTTATATTTTGACATTCAACTCTCCATTTTCTATTGCAGCATCTGCTCTTGAATTTGATGATAAAGAGAAGCAGCGGATGTATGAGATGATTTCGTTCGAGGAAATACATGATCAAATTGTTGATCTTAAGGTAGTAGTAGTTGTTGTTGTTTTTTTGAAGTTGTTGATCAAATTGTCATGCTCTGGTTTGAAATCTTCTTGGAATTTTGAAGTTGTCAAACTTCTGTACCTGCCTTCAACAAAATACAAACCTAGAGGTTTCAGTACCTCCCATATTTTTCTGATCCTGCCAATTCAATGACAGGATAGGTACCTTTTGAGAAGCTTGGCAATTCTGCTTTGGGGATAAATATGTGCAGAAAAAGTTTCCTCAAAAGTAGGCCATAGTTGGTCTTTATCATCTTATACCAAATTAATCTGGATGCCTTCCTAGAGGATCTTAGCAAAATCATATCCAGATGGAGCTAAAATATGAGAATGAGCTATGGGTATATGGGTATCCAGAAGCATAATTGGGATAATAGGGCAGGAAATGTTCATTCAGAAAAGCACATCCTAGTAAATGGACCCAATGCACAGTGCAGGAGTAATAGATAGGAATTTTCGGTAGATGGAAGTAGGCTTTTATTGTGGATAGAGATCTGTCAAAACAAGGTATATATATCTCTTCAATGTGCCTAAACTATTTTAACATTTAATTGTTATTATGCAATGGATACTGAAAAATACTACTCAATGGAACAAACAACATGATAGTCAACTTCGTACGAATTCTTATTTCAATTTATATGCTGAACAAACATAAAAGCACAGTCTTATGTATAGCATAGGCAATTAGCATAGGCAAGCACATCCAAGAAAAATCAGTTGCTTCCCGATTATAGTACTTAATTGCCTTCCATTAATGCACGATGCCAGTGTATAGATTACTATAGTACTCTAAAACTTCTGATCTTGGATGAATGAATGACTATTATATTAAACCAATTTGTCTCAGTTGCCACTTGGACTTTCTTGATGTGCTTAATTTGTAGAACAAATAGTGAAACTTAGCACGGTCCTTTGGATCATCTCATTAAATTATGTTTTCAGTTTCTAAACATATATATGAGCTCTGTTTGTGTTGGATCAGGATCAGTTTCCTGGGCTGTTATGCTGTTGGAAGTGCTGGAAGTAAAGAAAAGGTACCTTACTATTTTTCAACTTTTTCTATTCTATAGTCCTTTATTTGGTGGCTGCCATCTAGATTATTCCAAATCTAGATTTTTAATGGTGAAAGTGATCTTGACTTTACCTTCTTCAGTATGCATGCTGAAGATGTGGCTGTTTATATGTACATATTGGTTGCTGCCCTGAAAGAAGCATGGGAAAAAGTTAAAGTTTGGTGGAACTAAGGATGATAGAGAGATGCTGAAATTGGTTTCAATTTGCTTGAAGAATTGTGACCCACACTTGCTTCCCCAACATTTCATTGGAAGTTAAAGTTTACCCTCCACTAATTCAGTACATGGCAAGTGTTTAGATGTTTTGGTTAGCATTTGATGGGATGGAATTTAGTTATTTATGTAATAACACTTGACTGGATAATTGCAACAGCATATATATAACGAGTTATTTATTTGAATGTTATTATCATGACTGGTACTTGAATGCTATAGTGTATATTTGATTTGGCTGAATGGTATCAGTTGAATTTGCCATGCTAATTGCCAATTGCATCAAAATAAAGTTATTTTTGTATCGAGTTATTGTGGATGCAAATGTCCATTTGCATTGCAAATTTTTTTTTGCATTGAGTTATTATGGATGCGAATGGACAAACATGATAAACTATTTGCATCAATTGCATCCAAATAAAGTTATTTTGCATCGAGTTATTATGGTTGCAAATATTCATTTGCATCCAAACACATAAGTGGTTGGGATGACTAATTGCAACCAATATAGGGTTTTCTTCAACAGATAAAAATCGATGCAAAAGGTAAGGTATTAGCAACCATTTCATCAAATGGATGCTGAAACTTAAAAATAACCATTTAATTGCATCCAACTGGCGACGATTAAAAATCGATGCAAAAAAATATTTGCATCGATTTCTCCTTGTTTTTGCAACCAAAACGAGCGATGCAAATTACTATATTTCTTGTAGTGATGGTGACTTAAGCACCGGTTAGAAAACGACATGTGGAATAATATGTGCAATCAACTTTTAAAAGTTTAATTAAAATTAATGCAAAGTTAGCATGAATTGTGAAAAAAATAAATAAAAATTTAAACATCAATAAAAACTTAAAAAAGTTAAAAAAAAATAGTGAAAATAAAAAATTATAAAATTTATAATTTAATAAAGTAAGAATTTTGAGAAAAACAATAGGACGAATATAACCAAGACTATATTTCGAAAAAGTTAAAACCACATGAGGGGATATCATGAGCTGTAACTCTCTCTTATTTTAATTACAATAATTTTTTATAAAAAAAATGATAAAAAAAAAAAAAGGTAAAGAAATTAGAAGGATGGTGTCTACTACCCCACAGGGCCACACCTAAGTTTTACAGTCTTTAACATTCAAATTGTAACAGATGAAATTAGCAATTCAAATTGAACAGTTGTACCTATATGTATATGCACACACACGAAAGGCAGTTAGACTCATCTGTTTAATTTTCCTTCGAAAGTTAGCACAACATTAATATATCTTAATTACAACCTGATGGCACCTCCAAACCTGAAAGACAATTTAATGCAGAAATGGACAATGGCTTGGCCTCTTGGTGATTTGAGAGAGAGCGAGCAGAGAAGAGCGGAGAAGAAAGTAAAATAAAGAAAAGCAAATTTCCAAAATATATATGATCGAAAGAATGAAACAAAGAAAAGAGCCTTCCGTACGTATTTGCCACTTTGGTTTCAACGCGGTTTGCCTCATCGGTTTCTTTTTTGCAACACTGGATAACGCGTACGGTTGCCTCTTCGATTTCTTTTTTGATGATCGGTTGCCTCTTCTTGTGATAACGGCCAGTTTGTACGTGTCATATAAGCGGTGCCTTTATAAATCTGAAGAAAAATCGCTTCGTGTTTGCCTCTTCACTTTCATTTTTGCCCCGCTTGGATCTTTAATTTTGAACTCGATCCCCACTTTACACCGACGTTTGAATGTAATCTTGGATTTCCTTTGCGCACCGCTTGAGTGATTGTGAATTAATGGTGATTATGGACAATCATAAATTCAAAAGGGCAAAACGTAAATTAATCATATTCCACCGCTTGAGCTTTTGTTTTAATTAGTTTGTTCTACTCGTAATAATATTCCACCGCTTGACTCTTTAATTTAAAACTCAATCCCGACTTACTTGCCAATTTGTTTGAGTCTTCGGTTTCCACCGCTTGAGATTTTGTTTCTAAACATATAAAACATTAACACCGACTAATGCGATACGAATGCTATTAGAAAGCATAGTGGAAAGTATCTCAAGCTCAGTTTATAAAATTACTTCACAAGTTTCTCCAAATCGACAAATCTCAAGCGTTTTCTCTTAGTGGTGAAGTGTACTACGTAGTTATAAAACTAGTGTAACACTTAACGAATCTACAACCTAAATACTATTTCAAGAGAGAACAAAAAAGAGAGAGTTTTTCACTATTCAGATGTGTCCCAAGAACCAAATGAGGGGGGCTATATATAGCCCACCCTACACGGCTGGCCTTAGCCGGCCTTAAAGGCCAACCTTTATTCTGCAGGTAACGCATGGCTTTAAAGCCATGCGTTTACAAGCCGTGTAATGCATGGCCTTAATGCCATGAGTTACTTGTGCTTGTAACGCACAAGAGGGAGGGGTCTGCCCACGTGGGCGCCTCTCCATTCAACATATCTCACTCGCAGATGGTGGGCATGACCTCAGGTCTGTATCTCTTTAATGTTCTCAATTTTGTTCATACAAGTAAATAGGTCTTGCGACCACCAAGCACATCTAAAAAATGGGAGTACTTACATCATATCTCTCCCAGAGAAGACTAGCATAGTAACATCCCTAAAGTGTCTGATCATATCCTAGACTCATTCGATCGCATCAGATCAAGCATTTTCGAACCCTCTTGAGTTTAGAAAACTCAAAGCAATGCTTGACTACCTCCAAATCATTTCAATATGTTCACAACCTTAGTCGTTACCAGTATGTAGCGTCATAGTTTGATGTCAGCAAACACTATCGAATATGCGATATCGAAGAATCTTTCATTTGCACTCATATCATTCAACTTTGGTGGAACGCTTTCCTATCAATGCCTCTTTAGACCGTATTAATAATGACCATATATAACATGCCAAAGTAGCAGACACCACAACCTCCATCTCGTGACATAGTCAAAAGTAAAGGACACTTAAGAGAAAAAAAGAGACTCACACAGTGAGAAAGAGGGAAACCATTTACTCACTTACTCATTTGGTCGAATAAGCACATGTAGTATGAAACACATGCTACAGTGGATTTCTCTTTCTTAAAAAACATATGTCTATATCAACACCGTACAGATCTTAGTCTAGCCGCTCCTTAAGCGTTTAACCCGAGTTCCTCCATTTGCTCACATTCAAGGCATCAAAGAGGATCTCACATATGGCTAACCACGGGCTCCATAGGTTGTGGGGTAACCCATGTATAGTCCTCTTATTGGACCTCATCTTACCTCCCACTAAAAACAACATATCTTTGTGTCAGCTAACTTATCCATTTGGACAAGTATCTAAGAACACAATGTCTCATCTCTACTCACTTCTCAAGCGCTAGAGGCGATCGCTCGTATGAGTGAGCCGATCTAAGCCTGTTGACATATCTTGTGTGTGTATTAGAAAAAACAATACGATAAAGACAATAATTGAGTCCTATTGTATTAATATCCCAAAGGAAAGGTTACATCATAATGTCATTTGAAACACAAATTACATTTACAGTCTATGTAGTCCTACATTCCTAACATGAGCCTTAAAGACATCTCTTGCTATAGGCTTCATTAAGGGATCAACAACCATGCGACTCGTAGAAAAATGTTTCAGAACCACTTCCTTTTGTGCTACCATGTCTCTAATGTAGTAATATCTGATATCTATGTATTTGGTTCTACCATGATATTCTGAGTCCTTAGCATATGCGAGAGCTGCCATGCTATCGCAGAATATCGTCACCAAATCTGAAGTATCCGTGCCAATGTCTAAATGCTTGAGGAACCTCCGTAACCAAACAGCTTCTTGAACTGCTGTAAAACAAGCTATGTATTCTGCCTCCATGGTGGATAAAGCTATATAGAGTTGTTTCTTGCTGCTCCATGTAATGGCGCCATTGTTGAGTAGAAAGACATATCCAGTGGTTGATTTACGCTCATATAGGTCACTGCCCCAGTCGGCATTGTTGTAACCTTTTAGCTGCAAATCTGAACCCTGATAGCACAACGCATAGTCCGCAATTCCCTTTAGATATCGCATAATCCTCTTGACTGCTTTCCAGTGAGCCAGTCCGGGGTTAGATTGGAATTTACCCACTAAGCCAACTTTATAGCATATGTCAGGCCGAGTACACATCATTGCATACATCAGACTACCCACAACATTTGCGTAAGGGACACAGACCATGTTTTCCTTTTCTCTTTGAGTCTTAGGACACAATTTTTTAGATAAGTTCTTGATTTTTGTAATAGGGGTGTCGATGGGTTTACATCCACTCATTAGGAAGCGCTTGAGAACTTTCTTTATGTAAGTTTGTTTGGACAAACACAAAAGTCTCTTTGAGCGATCTTTGTAGATCTTAACTCCTAGAATGTATTCTGCCTCACCCATATCCTTCATCTCAAAATTGAAGGATAATTACTCTTTTGTGACGACTATCAACCCTTTATCATTTCCAGCTAGTCGTATATCATCAACATATAATGAAACTCTTTTTAAAACTTTTGACATAGACACAATGGTCCTCTGTGATCAACCTAAACCCATTTGAAAGAACGGCTTGATGGAATCTGAGGTACCATTGCCTATATGATTGCTTTAGGCCATATATAGATCTTTTGAACTTGCGCACTTTGCGCTCTTGACCTTTGACCACAAAAGCTGTTGGTTGATCCATATTAATCTCCTCATCTAGTTCCCCCAAAAAGAAATTGGTAGGTTTGCTTGCACCATCATTGACCTAACCATCTCAAGCAGTGTTCGATTTCTCCTTTCCGCCACGCCATTTTGTTGCGGCGTACTCGGCATCGTTAACTATCTTTTAATTCCTTTTCCATCACAGAGCCTTTTAAATTGCTCAAAGATATATTCTCATCCTCGGTCAGTTCTTAGAGTTTTTAAACTCTTGTCTAACTGATTCTCAACCATTCTTTGATATGGCCTAAAACACTCCAATGCTTCAGACTTATGGGAGATTAAGTAGACATGACCGTAACGTGAAAAATCATTTATAAAAGTGATGAAGTAGACACCTCCGTGTCTTGCCCTCACACTCATTGGACCACAGATGTCTGAGTGGATTAATTGCAATGGAAAAGATGCTCTAGTGGCTTTTCCAAACGGTTTTCTCTTAATTTTTTCCATTAGACAATGTTCACATGTGGGCAAGATGACCCTAGCGAGATTGCCTATCGGGCATTCTCTAGCTAACCGAGTCATTCTATCTTGCCCTATATGGCCAAGCCTAGCATGCTATGTATATGAATCCAAATTATCAATAGATGAAGAAAGAAAAGTAATAGATTCATTAATATTAGAATAATCCAAATCCAATATCATAAAACCATCTTGCAGAAAAGCATTGCCATCAAACACATGACCCAAATAAAAGGAAACATAATTGTTTTAAAAAACAATCCGAAAACCAAGTTTTAATAAAGTAACAACTAAAAGTAAGTTTCGTTGAATCTCAAGAGCGTATAGCACATTGTGGAGGGAAAGAGTGTGGCCACCCCGCAAGTCCAGCTTGTAGGTACCAAGTCCCAGTACCTCCACGCTATCTCCATTCCCCACCTTGATATCACGGCCCCCAGTTGGAATCCGGCGATACTCCACAAATTCGACTCTGTCTCACACTTTGTGCTCGGTTGCTCCTGAATCAACAGTCCACAAGGATAGGAGTGAGCAACCATCCCATGGCTAGTTACGAAAATAATGCGAGAAAAGTCAGAATGTATCTTCTTTAGCTCAATGCAGTCACGAGCGAATGGCCAATCTTTCTGCAGTTGAAGCACTCTAATTTTGACTTGTTCTTCCTGCGCTTGCCCCTCTTGGTTAGCTGAGAAGTTCCTAACACCTTTTTAATTTGTCCAACAGTTACCCCATTCTTGGACTTTTTACGCTTAGGCCTTGATGCCTTGCGTGAACCAGCATTAACCACATAGGTCATATGATTGGGCTTAGCAGCCTCTAGGTGCTCAGCCTCCAATTTCAAGTGACACGAGACATCATCAAAGTCTTTGATATTCTCATTATGCGTCAAGTTCTGGCTTATATTCTCCCAAGAATTCGGTAGTGATCTTATCACTACCTGGGCTTGTTGTTCATCTGTCAGGTTGTTTCCTGCCGACCTAAGTTGGCAGATCATAGTTGACATAGCCCTAAGATGCTGCTTCATCATGTGGTCAAAGCGCATCTTATAGGAGTTGAGCCTCATGGTTAATCCACACAACCTAGTGGCTGAAGTTCCACCAAACTTCAATTCCAAAGCCTCCCATATGCTTTAGGCAGTGTCATAGACCTCGAACTCACACATTAGATTGTTGTGCATGCTGCTTAACATTATTATGCGCGCGCACCGATTTTTCTTAGCCCATTGAGTATAGGCTTGTTGATCTATCTTGTATTGTTTTAAGTTCCCTTCCCCGAGCACAGTAAGGTGTGAGATAAGGCCTCCAAGACCTCTTGCTTGTCTAAGACATATTGGATCTTGCAATGCCATATGTCATAGTTTTTCCCATTTAATTTTTCTCCTTTGTTTAAGTCGGCAACAATATTCTTGGATGCCATTTCACTACAATATGCAAAGAAGGGATATTACACACACACCTAAGAAATTTGTCGTGTCATTTCAAGCTAGAAAAAGATTAATTTAGACATGTCGCAAGATTGAAAAATCGCTAGGCTTCTGAATCATCTCTTGCGCCACAATATCTAATTATTAAATTTCTAACCTAATTTCCGTGCAAATTTAAAAAACAAATATGGGAGAATTTATCATCATAAATCTCAACCATACTCCCACTATATTAAGTAGTCATCTAGTCCTAGTCACATGTAAAGACATAACCTACTAAAACTGCAGTAACTTTTTGGGCCAGTCTACAAGGACAGCTAGCTAGACCATAGCAACCTGTTAGGCCAGTCTACAAAGACAGCCAGACTACAACAACCTTTTGGGCCAGTCTACAAAGATGGTTCATATAAGACCATTACAGTCCATTTTTCTTGTTCCATCAGTGCATTTACAGTTCTTACTGGGGCCATTGTAGTCTTTTGGCTATACAGTGCATTTACAGTTCTTACTGGGGTCACCATGGTCTTTTGGTTATATAGTACATTTACAGTTCTTACTGGGGTACTTCAATTCTTTCAGCCTATCATTCACACTGACAATTCTAACTAAAACTAGTTAATGGGATTTCCTATTTTATCACTAAAAGAAATAAAGACTAATGTCTAAAGATTCAAGTCTAATATTCGTAGATGATAAAATAATCACATTTCCACATGTTCAATACACATATATATGTTATCACATTTAATCTAAAAAATAAATAAAAGATCACATGTAATATAACATTATGGAAAAAAAATAGCACGAAAATAAATAAATATTCAAATGTAATCTAAAACATTAAAATAAAAGATCACATGTAATATAACAATATATCTAAGTATATATTAAATCATGCAATTTTTTTTAACAAAAAAAACTATTATAAATACATTTAGAACCTCCACCTAAACCAGAGGACATTTGCGGCCCAGTGGTGCGCCCATCTCCTTAGTTTAGTAGGTGGTCCTAGGTTCAAAACCCAATTGTGTGTGCCACTTTATTTTTTTATTTCCTTTAAAAAAAATTGGGCTGAAAAACATTAGGTCGAAAATGGCCCATTAATAGAATGTCCTTTTTTTTTAAACAAAAAACAAAGTGGGCCAAAAGACCCTAGCCCATTTTTTTTAAAACCAAAAAACACAGTGGGCCGAAGGGCCCAAGCCCAGCCCAGCCCAAATGACTATTTCGTCATCTTCAAACTTTAGAAGGATAATGTTCACGTGAACAATACCTTACACAAAAAAAGCAGCCACCGTTTTGCTGCTCTGAGTGGCTGGAAACTGCCATCACAGTTCGCCGGAAACAGCTTCCAAGGGAAGCTGGCAGCACTTAGGTGGTGCTTGCAGCAGCCCTCTGGTGTGCGCAACACCATCCTGGTGCTTGAAGCACCCATCAGGTGCGCGCAGGACCCCTTTGGTGCCACCACAGTGCACAGAGCACCATGGGCTGCTTTTGGTGCGAGCAACACCGAGGTGGTGCTCACAACACCTCTATGGTGCGTGCACACCATCCATGTTGCACGGTGCACCACCCCAAGCGAACTGATTTTTTTTTTAAACAAAAATAAAAAACACAGAATCGGGATGGTGTTTTTTTTTTTAAAAAAAGGCATGTTTACAGTTTACATGCATATGCAAATAAAAATAAACTGGACGCAATTAAAAAAGCTCTGATACCAATGTAAGAAAGCATAATGGAAAGTACCTCAAGCTCAGCTTATAAAATTGCTCTACAAGTTTCTCCAGATCGACAAATCTTAAGCATTTCCTCTTAGTGGTGAAGGGTACTACGTAGTTATAAAACTAGAGTAACACTTAACGAATCCACAACCTAAATATTATTTCAAGAGAGAACAAAAAAGAAAGAGTCTTTCACTATTTAGATGGCTCCCAAGAACCAAATGAGGGGGGCTATATATAGCCCACCCTACACACCAGCCTTTATTCTACAGGTAATGCATGGCTTTAAAGCCATGCGTTTACAAGCCGTGTAACATATGGCCTTAATGCCATGCATTACTTGTGCTTATAATGCACAAGAGGGAGGGGTCTACCCACGTGGGCACCCCTCCATTCAACAAATGCCAAGTCAGAAAGTCAGAACTTGGCTTTTATATAATTAAATAGATTTCTTCACGTTTTAGCCTAAACTAAATTATTGCTTTTATTTTGTCATCAAGCATTCATTATTTTTCTAGACTTAAGGATATGTTGGCTTGCTTTATGGGTTGGACATGCATGCATACGGTTACTGCTCAATCCACAAGAATAACTTTCACAAAGAAACCTCAACTATCAACATGGAACAGCGGTTGAGCTAGCATCCAAAGCATCAACGCTCGTGTCTTTGGTGGAAATCAACATAGCTAGCAGAGAATGAGGGAAAGACTTTTATGATGCCATTCTTGTAGACAGCTTCAACTTGCCAATTTGAATGGCCACAGAAGACGTGACTGATGAATGCTAGACCTCGAGTTGCCGAACATGAACACAGCTTGCTTGACAGAGCTACAATTGAAAGTAGGGGATGGAAGACAGATCTGTTAATTACAGATCGAGTCTAGTGTCTGACCAAGGATTCAATTTAAAGATCATGTAATTTTGATTAAGATTGGCTCCAAACTGTTGATGGGAGGGATGGTGGTAAGCAGATATGGTGGTAGAGTCCTGTCTGTGATTCCCACCTACAGTACCTTGATGGTTTGGTTAATGGGCCATTTTCTGGGAAAATGGCGAGATTGGATTTTTGGACCAAAATGGAATTTCAATGTGCATGGAAAATGTGGATTTGCGGACCTCAAACATATGGCATCATGTTCATGCATATTGTTGTTACTTCATGTATTTTTATCTTGAAGTTTGTTTGGTTTATTACTTACCTGAGGTACCTACTTTGGTTTTGTAGATTTTGGTGCAGGAGAGGAGGTTGAGCCTGAGGATGCGGCTCCGCCGGAGGAGTGATCGAGAATCACTCTCTTGTGGATTGTGACTTATTTCTCGATTTTAGTTATTACTTTTAGTTTGTATTATATTTTTACTGGTAATTTGTAATATTTTTCATACGCTTGTTTTTTTTAATAGAGTTTGTATTTAAACAAATTCTAGTACGTAGTCGACTGACTTTATTATTCCGCTGAGTTATTTTTGTTGTACACTTTCGTTTGCATACATACTTGGCACTTAGCGATGAGATGTGTGACCTGTGTTGTCATCATTCCAACGTTTCGATTTCCACATGTCCATATGTAAGAGTTGGGGGCATCACATCCTATCTCCACCATGGCCCCTGTCTCTTTATGTTTTCTCTGTATTTGCAGGCCCGAGACCAAAGACTCGAGTTGCTGGAGCTTGGCCTAAAGGTATGTGAAACACGACGTTAACAAATGTAATTTATAGTAGAAAGATATGATCATTGGAAATTCAATGTAAAACAATTAATGAAAAAAATAATATTTTAATATTATAGAGAGGTTAATAATATTTTGAGACTCTTTTACTACCCAATCGCTTTTCTATAGCAAGATTTAAATTTAATACAACTAATTAGGGGTGAAAACTGATCATTCGGTTTTGGGTTTTGGACCAAAACCAAAACCGAACCAATTTCTTCAAAAGTTTATAAATCTCGACCGAAACTGGCCGTTGAAAGGGGAGAAAACCATCTACATTGATCTTGGCGTCACTCTGGTCGATTCGTTGGCGTCTTCGATGGCGTTGGAGGCAAGGGTCAGGGGAGTTTAAACCCTAAAGTGAAATGGCCCATTTGGCTTAAGCCAAACGGCGCCCGTTTTTTTTTACCAGATGTTAAATGACGCGAAACGGCATCGTTTAAATAAGGTATAAATAAAAAAATATATAACTTATTACGTCGGCTGGTTCAGCAATTTGAACCAGCGTCAAACCTGTGACGCCCCCAACTCCCATGTACGGATACATGGAAATCGAGACATCAGGACGATGATAACATGGGTCATACATTCCATCGCCAAGTGCCAAGTGTGTATAGATGCAACATGTGTAGAAATAAACCTCGCAGAGGATAATAAAAGTCTTACAACTAAGTACTAGAATTTTGTTTAAATACAAACTAGCTTAAAACACACGTAATAAAAATATTACAAGTTCAAAACTGTTTCAAATACCAATTACATAACATAAAAACAAGTAAAGATAATTTTCGACATAAAACAACTCCAAGTCTAAACTCCGGCGGAGCCGCCTCCTTGGGCTCAGCCTTCTCCTCCTCAACCTCTGCATCAAAATTTATGTACCAAAAATGGTGCCGCAGGTAAGTAATAATCCAAACACCAAACAATAAAAATATATTACACTCAACAATATGCATGAAAAGACGCCAAATGTACATGTCTCAAAAATCCACATTTTTTCAACACATGCCAAAAGATCCCATTTTGGCCCAAAACATTTCCTTTAAACATATCCTCGTCATTATCCCAGATAATGGCCCAAAAACCAATCTCACCATTTTTCCAGAAAATGGCCCATTAACCAAACCATCAGAGCACTGTAGACGAGAATCGCAAGCGGGACTCTACCACCATCCATAAGTGCATCGTAGGCGGGACTCGCAGGCGGAACTCTACCACCATCCCTACGCCACGTGCACCGTAGGTGAGAATCGTAGGCGGGACTCTACCACCATCCCTACATGTGCCTTTGATTCAAACCAATCAATCCAATCGTTCACATATACCAAAAACATTTCTCGCTTGAAAACCCAGTTTTCAAGCTCCAACACATATACATGCATGCAAATACACGAAAATCCAGTTTTCATTTTCAAACATGAACATGCATGCACTATGCAATGCAAACATCAAGACACAAAATATCTAATAAATCTCAACATCAACCAAACATAATTAACTCCATCCTCAAATCCATCCGACCCTTGATTCCTCGGACTCAGTCCGGAATAACCAACCAGTCACAATTTATTATTAAAGTAAAAATATATTTTAATCTAAAAGAAAGTTTGGAAAATACTTACTACGCCATATAATAATTTTCAAATGATCAATGAGCTGCAAACGACGAAGAAAAAGCAACGTAACAGTGTAAAAATATTGTGGCTGTGGATTGTAAAATACTCACTTTTAAATGGAGACAAACCAAGGCTTGAGATTGATAGGGAATAGCTTAGAGGTGTTTATGAAGCTAGTAGAAGTGAGGGTTGGCCGTGGGTGGCGGCGAAAACGACTGTGGAAGGCCAAAATGGGTAAAACGGTGTTGAGCTCGTGGGGGCTGTTCCGGTGACGGATCGGAGCTGGAAATGGGTGGTTTAGGACGGCAATAAGTCAGTGATGAAGTGGTGAAGAGGTGGTGGCCAGATGTGGAACGAAGGCGGCGGAACAACACAAAAACGTGCGGCTTGGAGGAGCTCGTGGCGGTTAACGGTGGCTCGGATGTAGGTGAAACTTGGTGGGGATGATCACCGGCTGGAGGGGAAGAGATCTGGGTGGGTGGTGTACTACACGCCGCCGGCGAGCGGTGGTTCTAGGCAGAGAGAGGAAATGCCGAAAGTGAGAGGGGAGAGAGGGTGTTCGCGCGGGGAGAGGGCTGGGGAAAGGAGGAGGAAAAGAAAGAAAAAGAAGAAAAAAGAGAAAGAAGAAAAATGAAAAAGAGAAAAAGAAAAGATGAGGAAAAGAAATGAGGTCCAAACCTCACCTCTGGAGTTCAAAAACCGATCCGACGAAAATAACTTTAAAGGCTATAAATCAAAGAAAATAATTTAAACACAACATAAAGATAAATTATAATAAATAACTAATAAAAACTAACAACTTAATTTTAAATCAAAAAACAAAGTAAAATATATTAAACAACAATATAAACTCAAAATAATAATTAATATTAAGAAAGCTCTACAAAACAAATTTCACAACTAAATAAATCTAATTAAAATCTGATAATTTAAAATAAAAGAACCAATATTTTAATTAAATTAAAATACTCATTCAGTGAAAATACACGTAAAAACAGGATATCACATCCTCCCCCCTTAAAATAAATTTCGTCCTCGAAATTTGCAAGATCAAACGCTAACGTTAAAGCAAGCCACAAGATTCCACTGAGACCAAGTTTAAGAAACATACCATCATTAACACCCAAACAATTAAGGATATATCTTTCTCATGTCTACTCCTATAGGCAATTCCATCATACCTGCACTGGTCTCCCAGTGACCATTGCGTGACAATTATGTAATCCGAAATCTCCACTTTCATAAGAACCTCAATACAACACCCAGTAAATTCTAATAGTTATTATCTTTACGCCATGAACTGTGTTAATCTCAATCGACTCTCATGCTAAAAAAAACTTACAACCTTCTATTGTATTCTACAAGTTGGTAACCATTTAGTTACTTCCGAAGTAAACCATCAATAAACATAAATTACACAACCAAATTATTAATCTTCCATTAAAAGTTCGAATCACTACTAATTCCTCAAAATCAGCACAAAATTTGAATACCTAATTATCTCCAAAAATCACGCTTCCATGCGCATTCTGATAACTCGTCAAAATATAAAAAGACTACGTCCTCATAAATCAACACCATTGAGTACAAGATAACTCAACACATGAAAACAAGAAAATCATTTACCCCACTTTGATAGAAAATAAGATATCTCTAAAAACTACGAATTATCACTCACTCCTCATTTGGCTCTTGCTGCTTTAATCAAAATCAACATTCCACAAAAATATATCCATTAATTGATGACATAAATCAATACTAATCAATCTCAATGCCCCAAATTAAATACACATATCTCTTCTAAAGATAAGAAACATATCCAAAAAGCCTCAAGTCCTTCCCGGCCAATCAACAAAAGCGCCCATAACTTCTACCCGACAACCCACACTTTCAAACTCATTACTTACATTTTGAATATCATCTAATCTAACGGAGACTGAACTCACTATAAACTACCATTGACCCCACCTAGACATAATCGAAACGCTCTAAGTAACTCACCCACCTGCTTGTACTCTCAAACGCTCTAGTATTAAAACTTCTAATTCCTCCAATCACACATCACAAATAAATCTCAAGACAGGCCATACTATTTAAATCTTCAATCCATCAAAAACTATTGAACAACACTCATGGATCCTAATGCTTCATTTCCTTATACATATGGTTATGCTACCCACCGTTGATGCCTAAGTTTCAACTTCCAAGATTTTATTATATATCACACATGGCAACCCAACAATATCTATCCAAATTAATAACAATGTTCATAATTCTTCCAATTGGATGCTCAATCTCTAAAGTAGAGTGTAGCCTCCAGAAATTTAAATTACTATACGACCTCAATTCACAACTAATTCCTTAAGGTAATCATAACAATTATTGCCAACCAACAATTCCATTGAGTAACACACTTCGACTGAACACTCCAATCGACTCACCACTATCAGTGTCGATCTCATGCATCCTTAGCCAAAACCAATAATCATTCCAATGTAGAAGTGCCATTACTACTATTTCTATCATCTGAACTTATATCCGCAAATCAACATAAATCATTCCTAAATCTGCTCAACTTATACCCTTAAAATCAGCAAACAGTTATCGCTTAAAGTTTTATACTGAAAATGACCTTAAACCTGCTAATAATCTGTTCCCAAAAGTCTGCGGAACATAAAGCCTCAACTTCAATTGAATTCTATACCAACAAATAAACTATTGTTCCTAACACCTCAATGGATCTATTTCTTCCGAATCGATAAAAATCATTTCCTAAAATCTATAACTACAACCTCAAGTTAACAATAATCATTTTTTTGAACTAAGTTGATATCTACAATCCTCAGAGAATTACATGAGCTAGATCATTTCCTTCCATTCTCGAAGAAATGTACTCCAGAAAAATTTTCATAACAATAACTCAACTCTGATCGACCTCATTTTAATGGTTGCAAAATAGTCACTCTCCAGAGTAGATCAAGCTAGCACACCAAGTCTGTAAAACTAAGAACTCAACTATTATTATAAATTAGTCCTTCAACTCTGCAATTCTAAAACCTTAAATCAAATAAGGATAATTTTCTGGAATTTCTAAGATAAATGAACTTACACCCCGTAATAGAACAATCGATTCCCAAAGCTTTCAAAATCTAAAATATTAACGGATAATAAATCATTTTCTGAAATCCTCAAGATAGATGACTTTAATCCAAAACATTCATCTTAAAAGCTTGTAAATTCTAAAGTCCCAATTGCCACCAAATTGCTCATCCAAATCAGCGAAATTTAAAACTTGAAATTTAATAATTTTCCCCAAAACTTGTCGAACCTAACACCTTAATTACCATAATCTTATTTCCTAAAATCTATAAGGCCTCAAACCATAGATAAAATTCTCTTAAACATATCCCTAAAGTTCGTTGAACCGACACTCTCCTATTCTATAGCCTCATTACATAAGTTCTACAAAACTTAAGATCTCAATCATCTTAAGCGACTTAAAGCTAATTCCCCTCCTCATTGCGACGTGAGTTCCTACTTTACAAAGATCGCCTAAACTATGACATTCTCTTCAGACCTCAACATCATAAAAGCAAACCATATCGCTAAGAATTCAAGCTTACCACACTAAATATTCATGCCTAATAATAGTATTTTCGATTATACCGTCTTCTTGCCATAGGGTAGTCCTTAACCCCACTTTCAACTCCGAACAAAAAAAATCAAAATAACTTAAAACAAAATAAATAAAATAACATACATTGAAATAAATAAAACAAATAAAACAACATACTTGCAATTCAAATAAAATCAAATCAAACCAAATCAAATGGAATTAAATAAAATAAATTCAAATCAAATAAAATCGAATCAAGTTATATAAAAACAATTCAAATTAAATAAACAAAATACTTTTCACTCATGCTTTTAAAACTTTATGGTACTACACTTATGGGACATATGGTTTTACCTAGAGCCGAACTGCTCTGATACCATCTGTGATGCCCCCAACTCCCACGTAAGGACACATGAAAATCGAGGCATCGGGATGATGACAACACGGGTCACACATTCCATCGTCAAGTGTCAAGTGTGTATACATGCAACATGTGTACAAATAAACCTCACAGCGGATAATAAAAGTCTTACAACTAAGTAGCAGAATTTTCTTTAAAAACAAACAAGCTTAAAACATACGTAATAAAATATTACAAGTTCAACACTGTTTCAACTACCAATTATATAACATAAAAACAAGTAAAAATAATTTCCGACATAAAACAACTCCAAGTCTAAACTCCGGTGGAGCCGCCTCCTCGGGCTCAGTTTTCTCCTCTTCAACCTCTGCATCAAAATCTATGACACCAAAAATGGTGCCGTAGGTAAGTAATAATCTAAACACCAAAAGATAAAAATATATTACACTCAACAATATGTATGAAAAGATGCCAAATGCACATGTCCCAAAAATCCAAATTTTTTCCACGCACACCAAAAGATCCCATTTTGGCCAAAAACATTTCCTTTAAACATATCTTCGCCATTATCCCAGATAATGGCTCAAAAACCAATCTCACCATTTTTCCAGAAAAATAGCCCATTAATCAAACCATCATATCACTGTAGGCGAAAATTGCAGGTGGAACTCTACCACCATCTCTGCTCACCACCATCCCTACGCCACATGCTTCGTAGGCGGGAATCGCAGGCGAGACTCTACCACCATCCCTACACATGCCTCTGATTCAAACCAATTAATCCAATCGTTCACATATACCAAAAATATTTCTCGCTTGAAAACCTAGTTTTCAAGTTCCAGCACATATACATGCATGCAATTACACGAAAACCCAGTTTTCCTTTTCAACCATGAACATGCATGCACTATGCAATGCAAACATCAAGACACAAAATATCCAATAAATCTCAACATCAACCAAACATAATTAACTCCATTCTTAAATCCATCCGACCCCCAACTCCTCGAACTCAGTCCGGAATAACCAAACAGTCACAATTTATTGTTAAAACAAAAATATATTTTAATCTAAAAGAAAGTTTGGAAAATACTTACAGTACTATATAATAATTTTTGAAGGATCAACGAGCTACAAAAGGTGAAGAAAAAGCAACGTAACAGTGTAAAAACACTGTGGCCGTGGGTTGTAAAATACCCACTTTTGAATGGGGACAAACCAAGGCTTGAGATTGATAGAGAATAGTTTCGATGTATTTATGAAGCTAGTGGAAGTGAGGATTGGCCGTGGGTGGTGGCGAAAACGGCGGTGGAAAGCCAAAATGGGTAAAACGGTGTTGAACTCGTGTGGGCTGCTGCGGTGACAGATTGGAGTCAGAAATGGGTGGTTTAGGGTGGCAAGAAATCGGTGATGAAGTGGTAAAGAGGTGGTGGCCGGAGGTGGAACGAAGGCGGCGGAACGACACAAAAATCGTGCGGCTTGGAGGAACTCGTGGCGGTTAACGGTGGCTCGGATGGAGGTGAAACTTGGTGGAGATGATCATCGGTCAAAGGGGAAGAAATCTGGGTGGGTGGTGTACTACATGCCACCGGCGAGCGGCGGTTCTGGGCGGAGAGAGAAAATGCCAAAAGTGAGAGGGGAGAGAGGGTGTTCGCGCGGGGAGAGGGCCGTGGAAATGAGGAGGAAAAGAAAAAAAAAGAAGAAAAAGGAGAAAGAAGAAAAAAGAAAAAGAGAAAAAGAAAAGATGGAGAAAAGAAATGAGATCCAATCCTCACCTCTAGAGTTCAAAAACTGATCCGTGAAAATAACTTTAAAGGCTATAAATCGAAGAAAATAATTTAAACACAATATAAAGCTAAATTATAACTAACAACTTAATTTTAAATAAAAAAACAAGCTAAAATAAATTAAACAGCAATTTAAACTCAAAATAATGATTAATATTAAGAAAGCTCTACAAAACAAATTTCACAATTAAATAAATCCAATTAAAATATGATAATTTAAAATAAAAGAATCAATATTTTAATTAAATTAAAATACTCATTCAGTGAAAATACACGTAAAAATGAGATATCACAAAACCGCTGCTGAACTGACGTAGGACGATTTTGAAGAAATTCTACCTTATGCCGATCAGTTCACCCGCGGTTCTGGTCGGTTCTTGACGCGGCCGGTCAATTCCCGTCGGTGGCGGCCGGTGGCGTCAGGTTTTGTACACCCCAACAACTAATCATTAGATGACGAAGAGTAAAAAATTTCAATGCTAGGATCCATAAAGAGTGTATGGATAAAATAGAAGAAATGTGAGAAAGAAATTTATATGAATTAGTGGTGAATATTCTCATAATATACTTAAAAATATACATGCATATATAAGAATATGTTGAGATTTTTTATTTATTTATAATTCTCCAAAATGAATATTCTCATAATACAATTGGAATATCTCAAGAATATTCTCATAATATAATCATCTTTTTTTCATCTTTTGATTTATTTATAATTTTTGTTTGGCTTATATTTTTTATTTTGTATGTATATGATGTGATTACGTCACATTATATATGGATAAATATTTCAAATATAAAAAGATACAAGGATATTGCAAATAGATTAGTAGTTAAAGAAAATATTTCAAATTAATAGAAAAATTTATTTAAATAGTTTGTCATAATTTAATTTAATGACCGTAGAAGATGCAAGCCGGCACCTTAATTAATTTGTCGACTAAGTACATATATATGGGCTTTTGACTAATTGGGAAGGTAGGAAGAACTTAACTTGAGGAGGTTTATGCGATGCATTAATAATAAATAAGAGTATTAGCATTTGACCATTTGTGCATAATTGTACCCAAGTCGTTTGAGTTAAAACGTGTCGATCGATCTCGTGGCGGCTTTTGCTAATTTCAGTCAATTTCATCCCATATTAAAACATTGACATTTTCTACAATTTCTCGTTGCCCCAACTTATACGTCCGATCGACCTTTAAGTCACGGTCGCGACCTCAATTATCGAAATGCATACAGGAGTTTCCTGCCTATCTATCTTGAAATGATGAAGAACCTTCCACTTTCCTGCCCCGTCTTTGCGTTCTTTTTCCTCTCCGGTATGCCTCGTGATGATGATGATCATGAGTACCGAAATTTCTTCAACGTTTTAGCTATTGGATGAATTGCTTTTATTTATCTTGTCATTAATAAGCATTCATTTAATTATGAGCCCCGGCCAGGTACAAATCTTGAATGCTATTGGATTTTTTTATATTTATATGTATTTTATATATATGTATCATGATCGCATTTTAATTTATATGGACCCCCAACCACTACAGGAGATGTTAATGCCTAAAATTCGCATAACAGATCGGAATGGAAGAAAGATTTATATCTCCTGCGCTCCCACAATGATAATTCAGACTTCGATATGATACTTTTCACGTTCGTTCATCCATAAAATAATAATAAAAAAGTAAATATAAACAAAGAATGAGAAATACAGAGATTTACATAGTTTGGCTGTCACAAAATCTCTTCACATTCGAACATTGCAAATCACAGCAGACTTCTGATCGACACAAAAAGAAATTTAGTGATGCTTGAAGTGTAAATAGTCACAAAATACTTTTTGTGATGCCTTTTTGGTGACGGTTTTCTGGCTGTTTCAAAACACTACAAAAAGTTCTTATGCCCCTTTTTTAATTTTTGGTGACGGTTTCATCTATCACAATAAATGAAATCTATTATAGTGTATCAACTATTGACAACTACATTGAAAAAATGAATCAGCTCGATTTATTTATTAAATAAGCCTTTCACGAACATAAAATTATGATAGAGTATTAAACTATATATTTTAAATAAAACTTGAATTGATTATTATAAGTCTGTATAAACTTGAAAAACTTTATAATTATTATTTTTATAGTATTAAGTTTAACTTTATGATATTAGATATTGCTAAAATTTTTATAAATAATAAATAAATGAGTTATCCATGAAGTTTGAATTTTATCATACATTGAAAAGTATTTAGACGTGGAGAACCATAACACTTAAACATTGAAAAACATGAATTTCTTTGGGACGGATGTCTCTTTAAGTTGTCCGATAGTCCCGATATTATACTACTTGGTCTAATAGTCATGCCTAAACGAAGAAAACTGATCTTCCGTGTATGAGCGAACCTCCCTACATATGTGTATATATATACCACACCGGCCCAGCTCTTCATATTATTTACATTCAGATCATCATATTACTTCGCCTATCTATCTATCGATCAATCAATGATGAAGACGCTTTCTCTCATGATCTCTGGCCTTGCCTTGGCCTCCTTTTTTCTCTTTGGTATGTCTCATGATCGATGATCGGTATCCAAATTTCTTCAACGAAAATGGATTTTTTTTTTTTTTTCCCTTTGTATTGAACAATCTCTCTATTTCTCGTATGGTTGTCCTAGCTAGGCTAATGAGTAATTATTAGTTACTATCGGAGAACACGCATGTGATATACTTATCGAATCATAAAATGACATGCGTACCAAAATTGGTTGTTTACATAAGTACCATGTCATATTATACGCACATGTGTCATGGTGATAAGCATGCATGTGTGATTCATGATCGAATTCATTTGCTGAGATGGATATGTTGGCTTTCATGTTTGACATATATGCATGGTGACAAGGAATTATTTTGTTTGACGATGCATATATATGAATATTGCAGGTGCTCAGTCCGCTAGAATAACTTTCACAAACAACTGTCCCAATACCATCTGGCCGGGAACCCTAACTGCTGATCAGAAACCTCAACTATCAACAACCGGATTTGAGTTAGCGTCCAAAGCATCCACATCACTGGATGCCCAAGCTCCCTGGAAAGGTCGCTTTTGGGCACGAACTGGTTGCACCACGGATGCCTCAGGAAGGTTCTCTTGCGCTACTGCGGATTGCGACTCCGGACAGGTTACATGCAATGGCAAAGGTGCAATCCCTCCGGCATCTTTGGTAGAAATCAACATAGTAGAGAATAGTGGGCAAGACTTTTATGATGTCAGCCTTGTCGATGGCTTCAACCTGCCTGTTTCAGTGAGCACAGAAGGAGGGAGCGGTGAATGCAAGACCTCGAGTTGCCCAGCCGATGTGAACGCGGCTTGCCCAGCAGAGCTACAAGTGAAAGCCGCAGATGGGAGCGTGATCGCATGCAAGAGCGCATGCACAGCGTTCAATCAGCCACAATACTGCTGCACTGGTGCTTTTGATAAGCCAGAAACGTGTCCTCCCACGAACTATTCCATGATCTTCGAGAACCAATGCCCTCAAGCTTATAGCTATGCTTATGATGATGTGAATAGCACCTTTACCTGCTCTGGTGCACCTAATTACGTTATCACTTTTTGCCCTTCAAGTTGATCATGAGATGAGAACAAGAATTATGCATGCATGCATATTGCATGCGTTCTGAGCTTCTCTTTATAATAGTTATAATAATAATTGACTATGTAACAGATAATAATGAATTTCATTACTACATATAGAAAATTCATAAATAAATGGGCAAATTATATAAATTTCTTGTGCTATTGATGTGTATGCAGCTAGGTACTCGATCCATCTTCACATGCAAACATATATTCATTCATGGGAGTACAATATAGTACAATTACTCCATCAGAATCTCTCTCATGTTTACATCGATTAAAATTAACCCATAACACGCGGTTTCTATCATTCTTACATATGAAGGTTCACATACAACACTTGAGCCAACACTGGCTTTCTTGGTTTACCAGATGACTCAATCAAGATTGTTTTTTTTTTATTATTATTTGTGAGCAAAGATGCGTGTCCGAAACGAAGATATATGCACACACACTGATACAAACGGTTGTTAATTAAATATTTAAGAAAGAGAAATAATATTTAGAATTATAAAAATGTAAATTTCTTTTATAGAAATAGAGTCTACTAATTTTTACATTTTTTATTTTTTTTTAAACGAGTTTTCGCAAACTAGATATTTATGGTTACTGTGAAGTTTCAATTGGCCCACTTGTCAGGATTCCAGTACTGTCCTTTTGGAGAGGCTGGCATGGACTTAGACGGTGACTTAAGCACGGGTTAGAAAACGACATGTTGAATAATTTGTGCAATCAACTTTAAAAAGTTTAATTAAAATTAATGCAAAGTTAGAATGAATTGTGAAAAAAAAAAAAATTTGAAACATCAATAAAAACTTAAAAAAGTAAAAAAAAATAGTGAAAATAAAAAATTACAAAATTTATAATTTAATAAAGTAAGAATTTTGAGAAAAACGTACAATAGGACGAAATATAACCATAACTATATATAGGTGATTGTTCTAAATTTTCTAAGCCAGAGATACTAATTTCGAAAAAGTTAAAGCCACATGAGGGGATATCATCATGAACTGTAACTCTCTCTTATTTTAATTACAATAATTTTTATAAAAAAATGATAATAAAAAAGGTGAAAGAAATTATGAAAGATTTGGACATTTTTCTATATCTGGTCTTGGAAAGAAGTGGCCGCCTATTTTTCCTTTGGGAATACCTTAAGTGTCATATGTTTATCGCTGTTTTCTAAATTGTGATGACATTTTCTCGGTGTTTGTATCACCAAAAACCAAAAAGGCCTTGAGTTCTCCATAGACAGAATATAACATATACATACACATATGCATGTATGCAAGCATAATCATTATCGTATAGATCCATATGGCTCCCCCAAAGTCAAATTTCTGGTTTCTTCCACTATCTTCCAAGTCGGATGTGTTGAAACCCGTGTCTTGTGATCTTGGCCTTCTTCTTCCTCTCTGGTATGCCTCGTTATCATTATCCAGACGAGCCTATTAGCTTATTATACATAATTTATTATTATATGTGAAAATTGAAAATAATAATAAAATTATTTATTAATAGAAGTGAAATTGTTTAAGTTAAAAACCTAAATAGATTTGCTATCCTTCAAAAATCGTGGAACTACAACCACTTACTTTTTTCTTCCAAACTTTTTCCCTTTTTTGTCTTAAAAAATCAGATTTTTTAACAGAGTTTTGGAAAACACATCATTCGGTTACAACCACTTATTTTTTCTTCCAAAATTTTCCCCTTTTTCAGTTTAAAAGATCAGATTTTTATAACAGAGTTTTGGAAAACATGCCAATTTGTGAAGAAAGCTAGGAAAAAAAAATACTGGAACAACCTTAGGAAATGACCTCACACCGTCAGATCACCTATCATCCAAACTATTTACCTAATAAAAATTAAATAACTTCATGTAAAACAAAATTATGGAAAATTGATCATAGATATATTAGCTTTCCGCAAATAAATCAAATCGTGAATAAATGCATGACAACGATCACCATAAAACAAATCATTTGAGACAAAGGATAGAGTAACTTATAAAGAATCTAGAAAAACATATACTTCAGGTTTACAAATCCACCGCATGAACATTTGATAACCTTCGAATGTGGTGCAGATTTACTTAAATATCAAGCTAGGGTTGAAAATAGAAGAGAGTTGGAAATGAAATGAGGTAGTATAAAGAGTTAATGGTTTAAACATTGTTTAAAGCGGTTAGTTTTTCACTCAGTACCATCCATATCAGGCCAGCAATGAAGAGGTTTATTTCTATTCTAAGTTTCTGCTTGGATTGGAGCCATACATATTTCTTCTTCTTTTGAATACTTTATTTAACTAATTTTTGTTTGCAGACTTTAAAACTCTTTTCCAAGCAGGCTAGCAATTACATTACTGGAAGAGGAGCTTCCATTGCTAAGTCTGATGTGTTAGGAACAAATATGGATTAAAGGAAATATAATAGGGAACTGATCTGTTCGAGAAGATCACTCTCCATGATTTATCTGTTGGCTAGAATTATGATGATAAGGATGAGATACAGCAATGAAATGTGCATTCTTGGAGAGTCGATCCACAACGACCAGAATAACACTACACCCATGAGAGAGAGGAAGACCTTTAATAAAATCCATAAAAATATCCGTCCATACCTTAGTAGGAATGGGGAGAGGTTGGAGTAGACCTGGTGTAGGAACATTCTCAGATTTATTCCTTCAGCAGTTTTCACACTCCCGAATGAACGTACATATGTCCCGATGCATTCTTTTCCAGTAAAACTCAGATTTCAACCTGTGGTAGGTTTTGTGGAATCCAGAATGACCTCCTAGAGGGCTAGAATGCATGAGTTCCATAAGCATATCCTGGATAGGAGATTTGGCAGCAATAAAAAGCCTGTTTTTGTAAAGAATCTGCCCATCATTCATAGAATAAATTGAAGTATCAAGGTGCCCTTTTCAAACCGATCCTACAATTGAATTAATTCAGGAGAGGTGGCATATTCAGAACGTAAAGTAGATAACCAAGAAGCCAATGACAGTGTAATAGCCGAGAGTTCTCCCATATCTTTTCTAGATAATGCATCAGCACCCAAGTTTTCCTTACCCTTCTTGTAATGCACCTCAAAATCATACCCCAAAAGTTTAGTGAGCAAACGTTGTTGAGTGGGAGTTGCCACACGTTGATCCAATAAATATTTGACACTTTGTTGGTCAGTTTGAACCACAAATTTCTATCCTAAGACATAGGGTCGCCACTTTTTAATTGCAGGACCAAAGCGAGCAATTCCTTTTGATAAGTTGAAAGTGCAAGAGCCTTTCCCTTTAATGCTTGACTCAAAAAAGCAATTGGTTTGCCTTGCTGTAAGAGAACTGCTCCAATGCCATAACCTGATGCATCACACTAAATAGTAAAAGGTTTAGAAAATTCAGGAAGCACCAAAACAGGAGGTGATGTTAGAGCCTTTTTGAGGTCTTGGAAAGAGGATTTGGCTTCATTGGATCAGGAGAAATTGTTCTTACGAAGTAAGGCTGTTAATGGGGTTGCAATGATGCCATAATTTTTAATGAATTTCCTGTAATATCCCGTAAGTCCTAAGAACCCACAAAGTGACTTGAGAGTAGTTGGAAAAGGCCAATTGAGCATGGACTCTATTTTGTATGCATATGTCTGCACACCTTTTTCAGAAATGAGATGACCAAGGTAATTAATTTCAGTACAACCAAAACTACACTTTGAAAGTTTAGCATAGAGTTGATGGTGCTACAAAGTCTCAAGTACTAGCCTCAAGTGATGAATATGGTCATCCATAGTTTTACTATAGACTAAAATATCATAAAATGAAAAAAAACTAAAAGGAACTTACGGAGATTGGGGCAAAAAATTTCATTCATTAAACTTTGAAAGATAGCGGGTGCATTAGTCAAGCTGAATGACATGACTAAGAATTCATAATGGCCATCATGTGTGTGGAAAGCTGTTTTTGGGATGTCATTAGGGAAAACTCTAATTTGATGGTATCCTGAATGAAGGTCAAGTTTGGAAAAAATGGTGGCTCCATGTAATTCATCAAGTAGTTTGTCAACAATAGGAATTGGAAATTTGACTTTAATAGTCTCTTTATTTAGAGCCCTATAATCAACACATAATCTCCAACTTCCATTTTGTTTACGTACCAATAAAACGGGTGATGCAAATGGGCTTTGGCTAGGTCGAATAACCCCGGTAGAGAGCATTTCTCCAATCAATTTTTCAATTTCAATTTTTTGAAAATATGGGTAATGGTAAGGCCTAGTGAAAACTGGTTTGGTTCCTTCATAGAGATCAATATGGTGATCATGAGGGCGGGATGGTGGTAAACCAGTAAGAGTTTGGAAAACAGAGTGAAAAGTGTCTAAAAGGGGCTGGAGTTTGGGGTGAATTGTAGTAGTAGTAGTGGGGAATTCAGGATCGTCAATTAAGTGTAACACCATACCTCTTTTGTCGCCTTTAGCCATCTTCCCGAAGTCATCACCTCCAACCAATGAGAATGCAGAACGAGTAAGGCCTTGGAGCACAACCTTGCTGCCTTTGTAAGTAAAAGCCATGGATAACTTTGAAAAATCCCATAGGATAGGCCCAAGAGTTTTCAGCCATTAAACACCTAAAACCACATCACAACCACCCAAGGTGAGGACAAAAAATTATGTGTAAAATGGAATACCTTGCATCTGAAAAACTTCAGATTGCGTGAGTCCTTCATTGGGGACAGCTTGGCCATTTGCCACCTTGACTGTCAATCCCGGTGTATGGCATAGAGGAATTTGGGCTTTGGCTACGATCGAGGGATCCACAAAATTGGGGGTACTTCCGGTGTCAATCAACGCAACTATTCGTACACCACTAATAGAGCCAATAAGCCTCATGGTTCTTGGGTTGGGAGAACCAACAAGAGCATGGATGGAGATTGCTGGTTCAGGTTCTTTGGCAGTGGGTTCCAGGCTTAATTACTTTGAAGTCATCCCTCCAGCTTCCAGAAATTTAGTAGGGCAGGTAACCATGTCCTCCTCATTGGAATCGTCACATTCCATAATGAAAAGCTTGGCTGATTTGCAGCGGTGGCCAGGTCCCCACTTGTCATCACAATTATAACACAATCCCTTGTTTCTTCTTTCTTTCATTTGTGTAGGAGATAAACGTTGAATGGGAATCGAAGTCTTGGTTGTTTGCTTGGGAAGAGCCAGTAGGTTTTTAGAGGGACCCACAGGAATGCGAACAATTCGCTTTAGTGCTACCACATTTTCTTCTTGCATCTTAGCGATGCCAAAAGCAGTTAATAGTGAAGTTGGCTTCATCATGCGCACCATATAGTGAATATCTTCACGTAATCCACCCAAGAAACAGTTGAGTTTGTGAGACTCAGCTAATCCATGGAGTTGATTAGAAAGATGCTCAAATTTGGTCTTGTAAGCTTCTACCGTTGTAGTTTGTCGTAGCTTTGTGAGGGCTTCCATGGCATCTTCATAAACGGATGGCCCAAAACGAGTGAGCAATGCACGTTCAAATACTTCCCAAGTTGGAAAGGCACCAGCCGCCTCTAGCTCCTGAAACCACGTCACGGCTTTGCCCTCCATATGAATGGAAGCTAGTAAAACACGGTGCCTGGGATGAGGTTGATAGTATTTAAAAAATTGATTGGCTCAGTACAACCACCCATTAGGGTCAGCTCTATCAAACGTAGGGAACTCCAAGCGAATGGTTTTGGTTTGAATGCCACTAGTATCTTCAAATAGAGGATTTGAAGAATGTGTGACTAACTCTATATTGGTTTCAGCTTCCACTTTCTTGCCTTCATTCTTCAATAGTAGCTCTAAATTAGAAGCCACTACTTTGACTTGTTGTGCTAATCCTTCCACAGTTTGTTACAGGTGTGCTTGTTGTTTTTCATGCGTATCCTGGACTTGTTTTAAAGTGGCTAATGAGTCAGCTAATTGGGAATAACGAGTACTGACATTACCCTCAGCCATGGATGAACGGACTCTGGATACCAATGTTAGGAACAAATATGGATTAAAGGAAATATAATAGGGAACTGATCTCTTTGAGAAGATCACTCTCCAGGATTTATATGTTGACTAGAATTCTGATGATTTTTTCATTGATGCTTTCCATACATTTATAGATGACTGACGCAACAAACTTGGCAATGTAATTGCCCAATTACAAGGGAAATGACCAGAACTAAAAGTAAATGACCACGACTGACACACACGAATGCCGAAATACTGGAAAATGATCACAACTGAAATTAAAGACATAACAATTACTAAGACACGACGCCACTACGTATCTGATTACCAACAAGTTAGATAACAGATTTTATTTACAAGTTGACTAATTCAACTCAGTAAAACAACCGGACATAACTCATAATGCTATGGGCCTGATGACCATATGTGCTCAAGCTTCTTAGGCCCACTTACTGGGCTTGGCCCATAACATGATGCTTCAAAGACATCTCATGCAAAGTTTCTTGTTTTGAAGCTAACGTAGGAAAATAGAGTTTCCCCCATATTGGATTAAGAAATGCGAACAAAAGCTCCTTTTTTAACACAATCTTTCTGAACCAAAATTAGAAGGATGGTGTCTACTACCCCACAGGGCCACACCTAAGTTTTATGAATCCTTAAGTTTTACAGTCTTTAACATTCAAATTGTAATAGATGATATTAGCAATTCAAATTGAACAGTTGTATATGTATATGCACACACACGAAAGGCAGTTAGACTCACCTATTTACTTTTCCTTCGAACGTTAGCACAACCTTAATATATCTTACAACCTGATGGCACCTCCAAACCAGAAGGACAATTTAATGCAGAGATGTACAGTGGCTTGGCCTCGTGGTGATTTGAGAGAGAGCGAGCAGAGAAGAGCGGAGAAGAAATTAAAATAAAGAAAAGCAAATTTCCAAAATATAAATATGATCGAAAGAATGAAACAAAGAAAACTGCCTTTCGTATTTGACTCTTTGGTTTCTTTTTTGCAACACTTGATAACGGTTGCCTCTTCGATTTCTTTTTTGATAATCGGTTGCCTCTTCATGTGATAACAGCCAGTTTGTACGTCTCATATAAGCGGTGCCTTTATAAATTTGTAGAAACATCGCTTCATGTTTGTGGCCTCTTCACTTTCATTTTTGCCCCGCTTGGCTCTTTAATTTTGAACTCGATCCCCCACTTTACACCGACATTTGAATGTAATCTTGGATTTCCTTTGTGCACCGCTTGAGTGATTGTGAATTAATGGTGATTATGGACAATGATAAACTGATAGGGTCCTCGGTCGAGATCCTTGACACCAAGCTGCCGCGCCCCTTCTTGCTCCTCGATGACTGACGTGAACTGCCACTTGCTTGACCGTGATGGTTATAGGTGGTTTTGGCTGAGTTCGTATGAGTGTTCAATGGCTGATGGTGGGCGAGATTCTAGTCACTGGGCGTGCATGCATGCATGTGCAGTGGCTGAGTGGGCTAAAACGGTTGAGTGGGATGAGGCGGTTAAGTGGCTGACTGACCAAGTCAGGCACACGTGTCTCCTGCTGGTGGGCTGACAAAGTTAGGCACACAGGTGTCTCCTGATGGTGGCTGACCAAGTCAAGCACAGGTGTCGCTTGCTTGGGGGGCTGACCAAGTCGAGCACATGTGTCTTGGACTGATGAAGCACACGTGGCTAAGGGTGGTTTTAGTGGGTTGGCCGAGTGGGTGATGGCTGAGCAGTTTAAGGGATGGTTGGTTACTCCCTACAAAGTAGCGGAGTGGTTATGGCTTGACAGGTGACAAGGGCTGGGCGTGTGGCTTGGCTGGTGGGTGGTAACTGTCAGCTTGTCCCTGACCTTGCTCCAAATTCGACCAGGATGGCCTGGTGCAAACCAGATGCCCTTCAATGGCAACTCGTGGCTGCCTTACGCGATGCTCCACTCGAACGGTTCAAAATGCTCAGCAAGCAAATGTGAATGCAACGCAATAAACCAAATCCACAATGCTGAAATACCTCAACAATGCATTAATCAAAGGAAAAATAATGAAATGAATAGGTTACCCTGATTCACGAATTCCACAGGGTGAGCCTTCTCCTTTGGGATTCACGGATTGCACCCAATGGAGCCTAAGTGACAAAGCACCAATGTGTCTATGGGGGCTTACAAGCCAAATTCGTGCAACTGTTCAAAGATAAAAATAACTGATGTCCTAGTGCCTAACTTATACTAGAAAGCAAATAAAATAATTACAAAGGAAAATGGTTGCTGGGTCCACGCCTCATTGTTAAGGCCTCATGCTGTCAATGGCCTACGGGTGGCCTGGATGATTCACAGCATGGGCTGCTTGCTTGTTTGTGTGGGTCTTCAGGTTGGCCTACCGGGCTAGCCTTGGCTGGTCCATGGTCCTTGCATGTGTGGCCCAGGTTGTGTGGGTTTGGCGCCATTGGTGAGTCGCTGGGTTGGACCGTGGTGGGTTCGAGCATGGCAGGCTACTGCATGGCCTAAGCCAGTGGGGCCTGGGCATTGGTCGGCATGGCCCAGACTATGGTGCCTGGGCGTTTGTCAGCAAGGCCCTGGCCAAAGCCAGGGCGTTGATCAGCATGGCCTTGGTCAAGACTAGGGCGTTGAGCGGCAAGGCCAGCATGCGTGGGCCTGCTGGGTAGCCACACTGTCAATTCCAAAGTGGGCGTGCATGGGCCTTGTGCCTACGCATAGGCCATGCATGCGCGCGGTGTGTGCCCGTAGCCCATGCATGCACGCTGCGCACGTGCACTAGGCGTGCGTGCAGTCTAGCTGTGCGCTGAGCATGGTTTGACAACCTCGCTTGCGTGCACACGCTGACTGTTCACTGCCTGATGGGGGGTGACCATGGCCTAGCATTCACCAAGGGCTAGGTCCGTGGGCAATCATGTGATGCCAACAGTGCTGCTGGCGTGCTATCCTGGCACGGGCGGGTGCTGGTCAAGACATGGCCCATGGCCTCTTGCCTTGGGGTTTTGACATTCGCTCTAACTTTTAGCATATCCTTACCCTCAAGGATCAATTGGGGATACTTCTTCTCTAGCTCATCATAGTCCTACCAAGTTGCCTCGTCCCTTGATAATTCTTCCCACAGGATCAATGCTTGCCACACCCTGGGTCTCCCTCGTCCCCTCCGATGCAGCCTATATCCGAGCACTTCCTTTGGCTTCATAAGGATCCTTCCCTCTCAATCCACTATGGGTAACTCCTCCCCAATAAGACTCGGATCACCAAACTTCTTCTTAAGTAAGGAAACATGGAATACCAGGTGCAACTGTGATGTTGGTGGAAGCTGAAGCTTGTATGCCACGCTGCCCAGTTTCTCCAACACTCTATAAGGCCCATAGAACTTCTAGTTCAGCTTTGCACTCACAGTTTTCCTCGTGGTCTTCTGCCCGAATTGCCTAAGCTTCAAATAAACATAGTCGCCTACTTTGAAGGACACGGCACGTCACCCTTGATCATGATACTTCTTCATTCGAGTCTGGGCCTTCTTGAGCTCTCTCTTAACTTTTGGCCAGTACCTCGTCCCTATCAATCAGCTCCTACTCAACTTCATTGTTACTGGCTGAACCCTTTTCATAGCTGACCAAAAGTGATGGTGGCCTGCCATATACAACTTCGAAAGGGCTTTTGTCAATAGAAGAGTGATAAGAGGTGTTATACCAAAATTCTGCCCATGGAAGGTAATCCGCCCATCTCCTTTGCTCCTCATGATAGAAGCACCTCAAATATTGTTCCAATGTCCTATTGACCACCTCGGATTGGCCATCCATTTGTGGGTGATAGGAGGAACTCATCTTGAGCTTGCTGCCTTGCAATTCAAATAGTTGCCTCCAAAATGAACTCATAAAGTCCCTGTCCCGATATGTTACTATTGTCCTTGAAAACCCATGTAACTTGGCAATGTTGTGGACAAAGGCCTTAGCCACTGAATTGGCGGTGTAAGGATGATATAGAGGGATGAAGTGGGCGTATTTGCTTAGTCGGTCTACTACCACCAGAATCACTTCATGTCCTGCACTAATGGGAAGTCCCTCTATGAAATCCATGGCCAAGTCTTCCCAAATTCTGTTCGGAATTGGCAATGGTTGGAGAAGTCCTGCTTCTGGCCTAGTGTCATACTTGGCCTTTTGACAGATGTCGCAACTAGCCACAAGTCTCTTGATATCACCCTTGATTCCTTCCCAATGGAAGAAATGCTTCAACCAGATGTATGTTCTCAACCAACCAGAGTGACCACCTTCCTTGCTGTTATGGAAGTGATCTAGAATCTCCTTCCTGAGATTGGGAACGTTCGGCACATAAACATAGTTCTTGTAGAAAATCAGACCATCCCTTACTTTGTAGCTCACAACCCCTTGCCCCTGGGCATCCAAGAGTTCAATGATCTTAAGTGCCCTTGTGTAACAGCCCACTAGAAATTCAATGGTAGAATTTCTATAGACTTGAGGAACTTTGTGAAAACTTCGTAAGATTTCACGAATCGGTTAATCGCAAAGGTTTTAGCCTGTCAACATAGTCAGTGTTATCACTCGCTATGGTGCTAGAAATGCGATTTTAATTGTTTGAGGTAGTTAGAAGTGTCAGATTGCGTTATAGTTTATGCCACTAGACTCAATAGAATATTTATGATTTTATGACCCAATAACCCATTTTCATAATTTCGAACGAAATGTCTATTCGAAACTGTGAATTTATTTATAGAGGCACTTTGGGGTTGGGTTTTGGTAAATGGTTTTCACTGTAGGTCAATATGAATATTTAGGATTTTTCAGTACTAAGTTTATTATGCGTTTTTTCGGAGTGAATAGTAACATCGATAAACGTACTAAGTGTAGTGTTTTCAAAATCACAGTGTGGAATGTCCAAATTAGGTTAGAGAAGTTTTATTTGGACACTTGGCAAGATCTTAGCCACACATAGTGAATAGTACTAGATACTTGGCATAAAGAGGAACCATTAGATGGATTTGTGAAGGAATTCAAGGTTTAAGATCATGCCACCTAAGCAAAAACTTAGTGAAACCCTAAATGGTTGGAATCCAATTGAAAGTCCAAAAACTTGGTTGAAACCAAAACCCTAAACGGTTTCCCCAAACCCTAAAGTTGGCCTTCAAACCCTTTTTGATCCAATTTCTAGTATTGTGTTTAATCACTTGATTAAATCACCTCCATATGCTATTAATTTCTCAAATTCTTGTTATGACATCATTATCCAACCTTTTAAACCTTGGAAATTTGATTGAGCCAAGAAAAATTGGATTTGGGCTTGATAGCATCTCAAACCCTAACCAAACCTCCTTTAAACCCCAAATTGAAGCCCATTTGGTTGAGACCCACCAAGGCCCACAAATTCGGCCACCTTGGCAAGGCTTCTTGGAGAAGTTTCCTCCCCCACATGGTAGACCTTTCACTGTCCTCGGCTGCACCCAATAGTGCCTTGATGAGATGGAGAAACCCACCCCATCAACCTCCATAACTCACAGCTTCTACAAGCTGTCATTTCCCCTCTCTATTCTCCACTTTATGTCACATATATACCTCCAATCAATGGTCATTAAGGTCCATATCTTCCCCCTACAGAATTCTTGAGTCGTGCAAGTCACACTTACTTCCCTTTCATCACTTCTTCACCCTGTTCTTAGAGAGAAACCCAAAAGAGCTCTCTTGGGCAGATTTCTGTGTGTTTTTACGTGGATATTTTTGACCCTTTGTAAGTATTTTCACAGGATGACTCCTCATAAAAATTGTTCCTCTTTGAGTCTAGTTTCCGTAAATATATTATTTGTATCATTACATGTCATTTGATCGGTCAAAAGTATGTTTAACCATGGAAAGGTCATTCTGGGCCTGAATCTGGAGAGTATGTTATGTTTTGGAGTTTTTGACCAAGCTAATGGACATATCTTGGTCCAAAAATTTTATGGAGTGTTGTTAGCATGTGTTTAAGATTGTTCATAGAGGTTTTGTTGCATGAATAAAGCTTTTGATGATAGATTTTCTTAGATCTAGAAACTTGAAAACTGGAAGTGGCAAAACAGTTTTTATTTGGAAAACGTTTGAATATTTTGAGGTTTGATCTTACTCTAAAGGCTTTGATATTTTTCTATGATGACCCTAAGTCTCTTAGTTTCATGTTAGGATGTTATTTTGAAGATATTTAGTATTAATTCCGATTAGGCCTAAGATTTGATGTGTTTGGGTTAGATCTATGTTTTATTGATTTTTAGCCATGTGATTTTAATTTTGATGGTTGGATATTCTTTAAGACATACTTTTAAACCATGTGATGCTGTATTTCGAAGATCTCACCTTCTTAAGCCATTGATCAAGAGATTTATCAAAGCTAGTTGAGGAAAAAGTTTCTGCTTTTGGGCCAAGTGTAAAACCAAAAACTCCAAGTGTTATTTTGTGACTTTGGTGACTTTAGTTTGATGATTTAAAGCATGGTTGATGTTAGGATTATGTTATGAATATGTTAGAAGTATGATTTGTTTTTTTTTTAAATTCTTGGAGATGTTTTGATTTAGGGTCAAAACTTGTGATTAAGTGTTTGGATCTTTTTACAAAAAGTTTGGTGTTGATTATTAGTTTTTTCTAAATGGATGTTTTAAGTATGATTGTAAACTTAGAATAGGAAGATCTTTGTTGTAAAATTTTGGTTTAAGCATGAGTTTTGAAGTTGGAAGGAATTGCAACAAAAATCAAGAGAAATGGCCTATGGATGTTTTGGCCATAGTGTGTTTTCTATAGTTGTGATTTGTTTTAAATCGTTCTGAGTTAATATTTGAGTTTAGGAAAAAATTTACATGAGGAATGTAAATTTTGGAAATTTTTGGAGTTAGGATTTGAAATCCTTAAGTTAGGGGTAAAATAGTCAGTTTCCCACATGTAGAGGGTAAAATGATAATTTTACTCTAAGTTAGTTTGTTTTCATGTTTCTAATTGTTAGTAATTAAATTTCTAACTTTTAGAATGACTTTCTTACAGTTCCTCGTGTTTCGCGCCTTATTCTCGTAGAACGCGAGGATCGAGGTAAGTTAGCTTCTAACTTACTATCAATTTACTTTGTATGTATGATGAGTAAGGGAACTAAAATTTATGTATGTATGTTATCATATATGCCATGCCATGCCATGTCATTACATGTTTATCTATTACGCATGATTTGTTCTTTCATGAATATTTATCTGTTACACAATCTATTCTGTCATATATTGCTATATGTTACAAGTATGCCATATTAAGTATGCCATACGTTACATGTATGTCATATTATGTAATATTCACCATTGCAAGTATGTCATGTTAAGTAAATAAGTCAGATCAAGTTTATATTAAGTCAAGTTTCAGATCACGTTCAAGTTAAGTTATTCATGTCAATCACGACCCTAAGTGCTAGGATGGGGTAATATCCTAGTGGAACTCCTTTGTTCACGCTGGAGTGTCTAAATAGGTGTGAAATTCCCTGGGTTGACGAAGTACAGTCAACAAGTTACAAATGGGGCCTAATTAGCTGGTCACCGGAGCTCACCAGGCACTAACGCCGATGGTGCCATATTTTATTTTACGTGTATTCATGGGGCCACAACAACTGTGGAGTAGGAAGTATGGGGCCACAACAAATGTGGAGCATACACTACGTGGGACACAGCAATTGTGACACGTAGAATACGTGGGGCCACAACAACTATGGAGTACGTATTAACGCATTCACAGCTGGTATAGATACCTGTGTTGTGATGCGGTAATCGGTAGGGACACACGGCTCTAGGGGACCCGTGTAGCACCCATATGGTCACGTTATTAATTAAATCTATTGAATAAGATTCCAAATTCATGTCAAAAAGTTAAGAATAAGCAATCATGGTGACCCCATGAGATAATAATAAGTTTCAGATCAAGTCCACGTTAAGTCAAGTTTTAGATCAAGTTCATGTTATGTTATGTTATGTTCACGTACATGTTATGTTCATGTTCACGTTAAGTTTCAAGTAAATGATCATATCATGTTATGTTTACGTTTATGTTATGTTCAAGCTCACGTTCATGTTATATTACGTTCATGTTCACGTTATGTTTCAAGTTCACAATTCTGTCATGTTATATCACGTACATGTTATTTTCAAGTTCACGTTCATGTTATGTTATGTTCACGTTCACATTATATCTTAAGTTCACGTTTATGTCATGTTATGCTCAGGTTTATGTTAAGTTCAAGTTGATATTTATGTTATGCATGTTCACGTTCATGCTATGTTTCAAGTCCATGTTATGTTTCAAGTTCACGTTCATGTTATGTTGCTAGTCCATGTTATGTTTTAAGCTCAAGTTCATGTCATGTTAAGTCAAGTTCAGTTCATATTTAAGTTCAAGTTAGGTCAATTATGTCATGCTATATGTCAAGTTATGCTATGCTTACTTACAACTTTAATTATGCATTCATGCTTTTACTGCCATGCATGCATCATTAACTTGTGTGGAGGTTTTATGTTAACTTGCTGAGATTTGTAATCAAATCTCATTGTGGTAGTCCCAACTATCATTCCCCCCCGAATGGTAGATCTTGTTACAGGACCCAAAGGAGAATTGGAATCCGACCAACTGAACACGGTCAACTAGGCTACGGTGTGATGTAGATGATGGCATAGTATTTAACTTAGGTTACTAATTGTACTTTTGGAGTTATATCTCGAGTACTCTTTTGATCACAACCATTTTGGACTAGTGTGGTGATCATGACTATTTAGTATGCCTTTATGTATAAAGTATGTTTCAAGTATTTGAGATATTTTTTAGTTTGGTGTATAGTATTGCTAAAGAAAAAAAAAAAGTATCCGCTACGAATATTACATAATGCTAGATGCATATTAGGAACATTGCATCTTATATGTCATGAACAGGGGCAGGTAATTTTGTGTTGCATGTCCCGACGCTTCAGATGTCCGTTCGATCTCAAGCGGAATTTGGGGGCGTCACACCTTGCATCTAGTCTGGTAGCCTCTCTGATCTTGTCCCATACTCGCCATTCTGCCCTGCTTAATGCCAACACTGGTATCTTAGTCATGGCTCGCTTCAATTCTTCAAAGGCTTCCCTAGCCTCGGTTGTCCACTCGAAACTGTCCTTCTTGAGCATCGCTATGAGTGGCTTGGCTATGAGCCCATAGCCTTTGACAAACCTTCTGTAATAACCCGTGAGCCCCAAAAATCCTCTTAAGGCTGAGATGTCCTTGGGTAGAGGCCAATCCACCATGGCCTCTATCTTTCTGTGATCAACCTTGACACCGTCTCCTGAGATGAAGTGGCCCAAGTACTCCAATTCTTTCTCCATGAAGGCACACTTGGTGGCCTTAATGAAGAAATGACGCTCCTCCAGAATTGTTAGCACCTTCTCCAAGTGTTGCTTATGCTCTTCGATGGTCTTAGAATAGACCAAAATGTCATCGAAGAAGACAAGCACAAACTTCCTGAGTAGTGGCTTGAAAATGCTATTTATTACACCTTGAAACGTTGAAGGTGCATTGCACAAACTGAAAGGCATCACTAGGTACTCATAATGACCTGAGTGAGTCCTAAAGGCTGTCTTATAGATGTCCTGCTCATTCATCCTGATCTGATGGTAGCCGGCCCTTAAATCCAACTTTGAAAACACAGTAGCCCCATGCAGCTCGTCTAACATCTCATCGACAGTGGGAATTGGAAATCTGTCCTTGACCGTAGCTTCATTCAGGGCCCTATAGTCCGTACAGAACCTCCATGTGCCATCTTTCTTCCTCACCAATAGCACTGCTGAAGAAAAGGGACTGGTGCTAGGGCGGATTAGACCACTCCTCAGCATCTCATCTACTTGCAGTTCAATTTCTCCCTTATGAAAGTGGGCATATCTGTAGGGTGGCACATTGATCGGCTTTGCTTCATCCACAAGCCGAATGCGATGATCAAACTCCTTAGGAGGTGGGAGTGTGGTGGGCAACTCAAGTACCCCCCTGTGGGCTTCTAAGACCGGCTTGACCTCCTCAGGCAGTAACTCTAACTCATCATGGGTGCTCTCCTGACCCCTGTTCTTGACTTGCCTCAATACATCCTCCTTGGGCACTACTATGGCAAAGCAATGTGCCCCTCCCCTGCAAAGCTTCTCAAACATAATAGCTTCGTAGGACTTGATTTCTGTGCTAGCAATGGTTGTCCACAACCGCTTCTTGGAGCCAAGTTTAAACTCCATCGTCATGTTATGGTAATCATGGACGACCCTGCCAAGGCTCTTCAGCCAAGCATTTCCCAAGACCAAGTCAAGGCCGACCAAGGGTAGTACATGCAAGTCTGCCATAATCTGAACCCCCTGAATATTCATCTTGACTTCTCGGATGAGGGCCTCACACTATAGGGCTTGGCTTAAGTCCAATCTTGCCAACAATGTTGGCATTAATGAAGTTGTGGGTGGAGCCGCTATCCACCAGCAAGGTCACCTCATGCCTGCCAACCCATGCCATCAACCTCATGGACGTGGGTTTAGAAATGCCAGCCATGGCATTCAGTGATAGCTCAGCCTCCTCTGGTGTGCCACCAGATTCGGTTTCTCAGTTTCCTCCTCTTGGCTGGCTTCTTCTTGGCTACCTTCAGACTCATCATCACTAGACTCATCCTCAAACATAAACAAGGCCTGGGCTGCCTTGCCCTTGTGACCGGAGCCCCATTTTTCTCCGCACTTAAAACACAGCCCCTTCTTGATGCGCTCTTGCACCTCTTCACTAGACAGCTTCTTGATCTCCGGTCTCGGTTTAGAGGTGATGGCTGATGTGTCCCTTCCCTTCCAAGAGACCTTGGTTTGCACAGTCTTGAAGGACTTGCTCCCCATGTCTTTGGTTGGACGCCGCTCACTCGCATTGTGACGCCCCCAAATCCCCACATACAGACACGGGGAAATCGAGACGTCCGGATGGTGACAACACGGGTCACCACCCTATCGACGAGTGCCAAGTGTGTGCAAGAGACAAATGTGCTCGAAAAAACACGCAGCGGATAGCAAAGACATATAACTAAGTACCAGAATTTTTCTTAATTTAATAGAAAGCGGTTCAAAACATATATAATAAAATATTATAAATACAAATATCGATTAAAAGCCAAGTACAAAGCATAAACTCCAACTCAGAACTCCGGCGGATCCGCATCCTCAGGCTCAGCCTCCTCTTCCTTCTCGATCTCTGCATCAAAATCTACGGTACCAAAATGGTGCCGCAGGTAAGTAAAATCCAAACACCACTAGATAAAAACATATTAAAACTCAAACAATATGCATGAGAGAATGCCAATGCACCAAAACCCATAAAACCATATTTTTCCACGCACGCCAAAAAAACCCATTTGGCCCAAAAACATATCCTTTAAACAAAACCTCGTCGTTATCCCCGATAATGGCCCAAAAACATAACCTTTCCAACTCACGCCAAAAGTCTTATTTGGCCCATATCCAACTTAAACCATTAACCAATTAACCATGACCTCCCCTAGGGGTCATCCGCACACCCTGGCTCCTGTGCCACACCAAGGATAACGACCACGCGTATGACACCTAAACGAGCGATGCCCAGTTCCGCGCCCCACACGTTTGTAGCCAAGCATGCTCTAGCCCCCGCCAGCAGAGGAGCCATGGAGTCGGTGAGTAGAGTGATGCCCAGTTCCGCGCCTGGCGCGTTCGTAGCCAAGCATCCCCTAGCCCCACCCTCGTCGTCGCCCAGCGACAACTCAGGGGACGTCACTCAGTATATTACGCTCCTGAGTGACCAGAGGAGCTCCACCGAGATAATAACCCATCCCGGCTTGGACTCGTGAGACACACGCACCCGAAAATCCATCTACGCCAATAAAACAGGATTTTTCTCAATGAAAATAAAATGCATGTGCATGCACCATGTAAATGCAAATCTCAATACACAACACAATCAACCAACCATAAATCAACAAACCAAGCAACTCCGTCCTCCATCCATCCGACCCCCGAACTCCTCGGACTCAGTCTGGAATCAACCAACCAACCAGATAATTTATTGTAAGAGCAAAATATATTTAAATCTAAAAGTAGAGTTTGGAAAATACTTACAGCGCTATAAGGTATTTTTCAAAAGCTCGCGGCGTTGTAAACGATGGAGGAAAAGCAACGTAACAGTGTATTTTACACTGTGGCCATGGGTAATAAATTATCCACTTTCAAACGGGGACAAATCAAGGCACGAAACTAATAGGGAACGGTCTTGAGATATTTATGAAGCTAAAGGAAGTGAGTTTTGGCTATGGGTGGTGGTGGAAACGGCAGAGGAAGCGAAAAAAGCCCAAGTCGGAGTTAAGCTCGTGGGAGCTGCTTCGGCAACGGATCGGGGCTGAAATTAGGTGGGTTAGGACAGGAAGAGGTAGAGGAAGAAGCTGTGAAGAGATGGTGGCCGGAGGTGGTGTGACGACGCCGGAATCGGTGAAAAACCGTGTGGCTTGGAGGAGCTCGTGGCGGCTAACAGTGGCTCGGATGGAAGTGAAACTTGGTAGGGATGTGCACAGGTGAGAGGGGAAGAAAACTGGGTGGGTGGTGTAGGCCACGCCGCTGGCAAGTGGCTGTTCTAGGCTGCGAAAGCAATCGGCGACAGGGGTGGAAAACAGGGCTGGGGCGGCTAACGGCTGGTCCGATGACTCTGAAAATTGGTGGGGATGATCTCTGGTGGGAGGGGAAGAGAATGGTGGGGGTGGCGTACAACACAGCCATCGGACGGCGGTGCACTGGCCGGCCGAAGTAGGGGTGACGGGAAGGAGAAAAGAGAAGGGGAGAGCACGGGGAGAGAGAGCCAGAGAGGAAAAGAAGAAGAAAAAGAAAGAAAAAGAAAAAGGAAAAGGGAAAAAGAAAAGAGAAAAGAAAAGAAATGAGGTCCAGTTCTCACTTTCGGGATCCAAAAACTGTTCCGCCGAAAACGATATTAAAAACATAAAACGACTAAAATAAATTAAACACCACATCAAGTAAAATAAAAACCAATTAAAATACATTAATTTAAAATAAATAAACCAATATATTAATTAAATTAAAAACACTCCTTCAGTGAAAATACACGTAAAAGCGGGTCATCACATCCTCCCCCCCTTAAAAACAAATTTCGTCCTCGAAATTTGCAAGATCAACCATCAGCGCCAAACAGATACAAGATACAACTCCGAACATAGTTGAGAGATACATATCATCGACAACTCCCAACAAATCCAATGGTTATTAACTTCACACCATAAATTACTAATATCAACGACGTCTCTGCTTTACCTTCCGAACTTTCATCCCATTCCAACTTTGGTAACCTAATAGCCACTTCCAAAGTTAACCATCCATAAACCAAATTGCACGACCAAAAGATTAATCTCCCATTAAAACTTCGAATCACTACTAAATCTTCAAAGTCGATACAAAATTTGAACTTCTAAGTATCTCAAAAAATCATGCTTTCGCGCGCACTCTGATAACTCACCAAAATACATAAAGGCTATATCCTCAAAGATTAATATCATGAAGTACAAGCTCAATCCACACCTAATCATAAGAAAACCTTTACCACATTTCCATAGAAAATCATATACTTCCAAAAACCACAAATCTCCACTCATTCCTCAGTTGGCCATCGTTGCCCTAAACGAAAACCAACATTCCGTAAAAATACATCCATTGATTGATGACAGAAACCAGTAATAATCAACCTCCAGGCCCCAATTTGAAAACACATAACATCATCCCAAAATACACCTGTCTCTTCTAAAGGCGAGGAACATCTCCAATAGGCCCAAGTCCTTCTCGGCCAACCAACGAGAGCACCTATAACTTCTATCCGATATCCCATACTTCAAACTCATTACCTATATTAGGAATAACCTCTAATCTTGCAATAACTAACTCACTATAACCTACCATTGACATCACCTAGACATAATCGAAACGCTCTTGGTAACTCACCCACCTACTTGTACTCTCAAAAACTCTAGTTTTTTGCACAACTAATTCCTTCAATAGCACTTCACAAATAAATCTCAAGACAGACCATACTGTTTTAATCTTCAATCCATCAAAAACTATTAAACAACACTCATGGATCCTACTGCTTTATTACTTCATACACCACACATGATGACCTAACGATCTCTTTTCAAGTTAAATAACAATATCCCCAATCCTCCCAACTGGATACTTGATCTCCAAAGAAAAGTATAGCCTCACCAATTTAAATTCCTATGACTTCAAGTCGCAAATAATTCTCAAGATAAACACAACAGTTGTTTCAAACCATCATCCCAATGGGTAACCCGCTTCGACTATACCTTCCGTTCAACTTACTGATCAGCTTATAATATTGTCTTCCAAGCGTAGAAGCTGTCAAAGTAATACAAGGGTAAGTCACAAGATCGAATTCACAAGGACAAAGGGATTATCAAAGCGTTTGTGAGATTTTCTTTGTGTAAAAGATGTATCGATTATGAAAGATGAAAATTGATGTGGATCTATATTTCTAAAATTACCAAAACTAAGAGACTTAGAGAAAGTGTGTAGCAAATGAATTAAACTTGCAAGAAACAATAAAACAAACACTTGGGATGCAATTTTCACCCACTGATTTGGAGATGGATTTAATTCTCTTTTCACATTCTCTCAACCATGATCCTATTCCTAGAAGTCACGGTCGGATAATATAGCAATGAACCACAATTCTTGGCCTAATAACACTACTTGATAGATTATATAACAATTGTAAAATAGTGAAAGAAAACCATCAAAGTCTTGTTACTTGTTCAAGTATTAATTGTGCCTTTACGTCTACAACTAATCTAAACCAAGAACAAAGAATTTCGATCCTTTCTAAATGTAAACTGAAATATCATCCACCAAGTTAATCATTGAAATCACATAACATTGAAGAGAATCCACCCCAAATCAGTCATAGGTTACTCATTGAATCCCAAGTCTTACATTTAGCCTATCATCTTTAAATTAGTAAAATGTTCTAAAATGATAAATCCTAACATTTCAAGTTACTATATGAAAATAAATAAAGAAGAAAAAATAAGACAAGCTGAATGAACTACTAGGAAATAAAGCTGGAAAAACAACAAAAGGTAAAATAAACTAAAACTGAAAGCAAGTGTAATAAGAATGAAAATGAACCTGTCCAAGTCTCCGTCTCTACCAGCCAAAGAAAAGAAAAATATCAAAATAAATCCAAAGAGAGTGAAGGAGAGCTACGTCTACTCAAAACTAAAAAAAACCTCAAAGACTACTGCTGCACCGAATGTTTAACTGAAAGCAAAGAAAAACAGAAAAACAAGTGAAGTAAAAAAAACAAAACCAAGCTGACTGAAAGAAAGAAAATACAGGAAAGAAAAAAAAAACTAAAACTAACTGCCTCTTGGTCTGAAACTACCGAACGACAAAACAGAAAAAAAACTGATACCAGAAAAAAAACTAGTTCTTGCAACCCCCTGTGAATCAAATCCGTCTACTATGTAAAGAAAAGAAGAGTCACCCCTTGCTAGCTTCCTGCCCCTGGTTTATATATGGTTTGCAACCTTGGCCAGCTCAAAAGAATAACAAAACAAAAAGATAGAGAAGAAAAACGAGATGGAGCCCCGTTTTCTGCTTTGTGTGAACTGTTTTTTTCTGCATGTGTTCCTTTTCTTTTCCGTGAGTTGCTGTTATGCTTTGTGTGAGTGATTTTCTGCAGGTGCTGTCCATGGTTTCCAACCGTGAGTTTCGAATTCCAGTTTGATGCATGTGTTCGTGAGCTGCCCGAGTGCTTTCCTGCATGTGTGCGTGAGTTTTTTTTTTTTGCAGGTGTGCTGAGTTGCCATGAGTTCCACTTTCTGCATGTGCCTTCTATCCTCTGCATCCGTGAGTTTCCTTTTTGTTTTCCTGCATGTGTAAGCTGTCCGAGTACATGTGTGAGCTGCTGCCTTGCATGTGTGTGACTTTCTGCATTGAGGTGCCGTGGTTGCTGTTTCCTGCATGTGTTGCTTAACTTTCTGCATGTGTGAGTTGCTGCAAGTTCTTCTTTTTTTCTGTTTCCGTGAGTTGCTGTCTCCAGGTTTCTGCTTCAAGTGCCGTCCGTTGGTTTTCCTGCATGTGTTTCTTAACTTTCTGCATGTGTGAGTGGGCTGCTTTGATGTTTGATTTCTGCATGTGCATGGCAACTTTCTGCATGTGTTTGTGCTGTTTGTTCATTTCCTGCATGTGCATGGCTTGCTTTGCTTTCCAGCCGTGACTTGCTAAGTGCCGTGAGCTTTTGTATTTTTCTTCTGCATGTGGCTTTTCTCCCTGCATGTGTGCTAACTTGCTTCACTCTAACGAAAAAGAAAGAAATTTCCAGATTTATTTTAAATATGAGTGCCTTAACTATGTGAGTGTGCTAGCTTCATTACAAACTTTTTAAGGGTAAAATATCATGATTTAACAATTGACTCCAGTTTATAATTTACTGCATAATTAAGTGTTCAATTCATTTTTTAGTGAAATAATTTAATCACTTTAACAACTTAATTATGCAGTTTTAGCACTTTATCACTTACCAAACAATTCAAAGCCAAAATCTCTTGATTTTAATATTACCGCACAAATTCCTCTTCAACTCCTACCAAGCCAAAAATATATGAGACTAGCACTAGCACTCTTCGAAATCCATACGCACGTACCATTACTACTCACCGATCTCATGCGCTCTTGGCCAACACCAAAAATCATTCAAACGTACAAGTGATCCATTATCACATTTCCATCACCTGGACTTATATCCTCAACTCAACAAGAATCATTCCTAAATCTACTCAACTTATATCCTTAAATCAGCAACTAGCCATTGCTTAAATTTTGGTACCGAGAATGACCTTAAACCTGCTAAGAATTCATTCCCTAAAGTCTACGGATCATATAACCTCAAATTCAATCGTATTCAATACCAACACAAAATCTACTATTTCTAACACCCTGATGGACCTATATCTTTCGAATCAATAGAATCATTTCCTAAAATCTGCCACTACAAGCTCGAGTTAACAATAATTATTTTCTAAACTAGCTCGATATCTTCAATCCTCAATTAAATACACACACTAGATCATTACCTCCAATCCTAAAAAAAAAATCTACTCTAGAAAATTTTTTCATATCAATAACTCAACTCTAATTATAAATCAGTCATTCAACTCTGCAATTCTAAAATCTTAAATCAAATATGGATCATCTTCCGGAACTTCTAAGATCAAAGAACTTACATCCCATAAAAGAAAAAAAAATCGACTCCCAAATCCTTCAAATTCTAAAACATTAATAGATAATAAATCATTTTCTGAAATTCTCAAGATTGTGGGCTTTACTCCAAAACTCATCCAAAACCCCAATTGCCACCAAATTACTCATCCAAATCACGAAATCTAAAACTCGAAATTTAATTATTTTCCCCCAAAGCTTGTCGAACCTAACACCTTAATTACCATAAACTTATATTCCTAAAATCTATAAGGCCCCAAACTTTAAAACTTTGCTGAAACCTCATAAAATCTATCCTTGAAATTTGTTGAACTTACAACCTACTACATTATAGACCATTTCATAAACTCCACGGAACCAAAGAACTCAATTAATCTACTTCCCTAAAAGATCACCCAGATCATGCCATGACTCTAGCATTCTAAGTCTCCATAACCTTGCCTCCAATGGTACCAAGAGTCACTGCGTACATTCGAGCCCGAGCTAACTGCCTCTGGTTAGTTCTACCACTGCGATGAGCTCCACAGCTTTCTTGAACTCAACTAGGGCACTCACGAGCAAAATCCCCGTCTGACCGCATTCAAAACATTGGTTACTACCCAAACGACACTCGCCTCCGTGAGCTCTATTACATCTTCCACAAACTGACACTCGTCCTCCCATACGCACTCCTGAGGGTGCTTGTGGTCGAGTCCCGGTCCGCTGAACAAACTTTTGAGGCGAACCCGAACTACTTCCTTTACCAGTAAAACTCCGCCTCTTTTGTCTTGGAGGGGAGCCCATACTCAAATTAACCTCACGCTCTGCTAGAGTGGCCAAATCAACTAATTCCTGAAAAGTTGTAATCCGGCGGCAAACTACCATTTTGCATATATCTGGTCGCAAACCTTAAATAAAATTTCCTTAAACACGTCCTTAAAGTTCGTTGAACCTACACTCTCCTATACTATAGCCTCGTTACATAAATTTTACAAAACCTTGACCTCAAACATCTTAAGCGACTTAAAGCTAATTCCTCTCCTCATTGCTACGTGAGTTCCCATCTTACAAAGATTGCTTAAACCATGACATTCCCTTCAGACCTCAACATCATACAAGCAAACCACATCGCTAAAAATTCAAACCTACTACACTAAATGTTCATGCCTAATAATAGTATCCTCGATTATACCGCCTTCCTGCCACAACACAACCCTTGACCCCCTTTAAGAAAAATGAATAAAATGAACAACATAAAACCAAAACCGAAACCAAAACCACATAACAAGAAAACAAAAAGAAACCAGCATGCAATAACATAACTAAATAAATAAAACAAACGAACAAGCTCAAACAAATTCAAAACAAATAAAACACGTCAAAAAGCAACTTTACTTAAAATAAATTTTAAAACACAACTTTAAAAACATTCTGGTACTACCTACGGGACATGCGGTTTTACCCAGAGCCAAACCGCTCTGATACCACCTGTGACGCCCCCAAATCCCCACGTATGGACACAGGAAAATTGAGACGTCCGGATGGTGACAGCACCCTATCGACGAGTGCCAAGTGTGTGCAAGCGAAAAATGTGCATGAAAAAACACGCAGCGGATAGCAAAGACATATAACTAAGTACCAGAATTTTTTTTAATTTAATACAAAGCGGTTCAAACATACATAATAAAATAATATAAATACAAATATCAATTCAAAGCCAAGTACAAAGCATAAACTCCAACTCAGAACTTCGGCGGAGCCGCATCCTCAAGCTCAGCCTCCTCCTCCTCCTCGATCTCTGCATCAAAATCTACGGTACCAAAATGGTGCTGCAGGTAAGTAAAATCCAAACACCACTAGATAAAAATATATTAAAACTCAAACAATATGCATGAGAGAATGTCAATGCACCAAAATCCATAAAACCATATTTTTCCACGCACGCCAAAAACATATCCTTTAAACAAAACCTCGCCATTATCCCCGATAATGGCCCCAAAACATAACCTTTCCAACTCACGCCAAAAGTCTCATTTGGCCCATATCCAACTTAAACCATTAACCAATTAACCCGTACACACCATGACCTCCCCTAGGGGTCATCCGCACACCCGGGCTCCTGTGCCACACTGCGGATAACGACCACGCGTATGACACCTAAACGAGCGATGCCCAGTTCGGCGCCCCGCGCGTTCGTAGCCAAGCACCCTCTAGCCCCCACCAGCAGAGGAGCCATAGAGTCGTTGAGTAGAGCGATGCCCAGTTCCGCGCCCGACGCGTTTGTAGCCAAGCATCCCCTAGCCCGCTCCCGTCGTCGCCCAGCGACAACTTAGGGGACGTCACTCAGTATATTATGCTCCTGAGTGACCAGAGGAGCTCCACCGAGATAATAATCCATCCCGGCTTGGGCTCGTGAGACACACGCACCCGAAAATCTATTTACGCCAATAAAACATGATTTTTCTCAATTAAAATAAAATGCACGTGCATGCACCATGTAAATGCAAATCTCAATGCACAACACAACTAACCAGCCATAAATCAACAAACCAAGCAACTCCGTCCTCCATCCATCTGACCTCCGAACTTCTCGGACTCAGTCCGGAATCAACCAACCAACCAGATAATTTATTGTAAGAGAAAAATATATTTAAATCTAAAAGTAGAGTTTGGAAAATACTTACAGCGCTATAAGGTATTTTTTGAAAGCTCGCGGCATTGCAAACGGCGGAGGAAAAGCAACATAACAGTGTATTTTACATTGTGGCCGTGGGTAATAAATTACGCACTTTTGAATGGGGACAAACCAAGGCACGAAATTGATAGGGAACGGTCTTGAGATGTTTATGAAGGTAAAGGAAGTGAGTTTTGGCCGTGGGTGGTGGTGGAAACGGCGGAGGAAGCGAAAAAAGCCCAAATCAAAGTTGAGCTCGTGGGAGCTGCTCTGGCAATGGATCGGGGCTGAAATTAGGTGGGTTAGGATGGGAAGAGGTAGAGGAAGAAGCTGTGAAGAGATGGTGGCCGGAGGTGGTGCGACGGCGCCGGAATCGGTGAAAAACCGTGTGACTTGGAGGAGCTTGTGGCGGCTAACGGTGCCTCGGATAGAGGTGAAACTTGGTGGGGATGTTCATCGGTGAGAGAGGAAGAAAACTGGGTGGGTGGTGTAGGCCACGCCACCGGAGAGTGGCGGTTCTAGGCTGTGAAAGCAACTGGCGACAGGGGTGGAAAACAAGGCTGGGGCAGCGACTTTAAGCCGTGCATGACAGCTAACGGCTGGTCCAATGACTCTGAAAATTGGTGGCGATGATCTCTAGTGGGAGGGGAAGAGAATGGTGGGGGTGGTGTACAACACAGCCGCCGGACGGTGGTGCACTGGCCAGACGAAGTAGGGGCGACGGGAAGGAGAAAAGAGAAGGGGAGAGCATGGGGAGAGAGAGCCGGAGAGGAAAAGAAGAAGAAAAAGAAGAAAAAGAAAAAGGAAAAGGGAAAAAGAAAAGAGAAAAGAAAAGAAATGAGATCCAGTACTCACTTTCGGGATCCAAAAACTGTTCCGCCGAAAACGATATTAAAAACATAAAACGACTAAAATAAATTAAACACCACATCAAATAAAATAAAAACCAATTAAAATACATTAATTCAAAATAAATAAACCAATATATTAATTAAATTAAAAACACTCATTCAGTGAAAATACACGTAAAAGCGGGTCATCACACGCATGGCTCTCCTCAAGAATTTCAGCCATCTTCATCACCTTAGGTAGCCTTGTGGGCTGTCTAAGTTTGATTTCCTTGGCAAGCCAAGGTCTCAAACCATCAATGAATGTGCCTATCAAAGCTTTCTCCGACCAGCCCCTAACCATGATCTGTAGCTGCCTGAACTCCTCTATATAGTGCTGGACCTTGCCCTCTTGCCTTAGCTTGGCCAGCTGCCCATGGTGATTGACAACTGGTGATGGCCCGAACTGACTAAAAAGCTCCTTCTCAAAGGCTGTCCACCCCAGCCTCATGTGATCCTTGTCATACTGGTCCCTTATCCAACGCCACCACTTTCCAGCCTTGCCTTCAAGATAAAAGCAGGCTATCGACACCCTCTCATGGCATGGGATATCATAAGTCAGAAAATAATGGTGGACCTTGTCCAACCACTCATAGGGGTCACCTCCGCTATATTTTGGGAAGTTGACCTTAGGCCTCTTGGGTCCCCGATCCTGATGTCCGTTTCCCCTTCTATCTTCATAGTCGTCCCTCTCAAAATGTGGCCCATGATAGCCATGACCAGGCTGTCTTCTCCATGCTCTTGGCTGTTCATGATAGTAAGGCTCCTCAAAGCCTTGCTCGTGCTCAGGCTCGTGGTTCTCATGGTGAATGCTTGGGCTCCTAGCCCGATAGCCAGCCAATAGCTCCTCTATCTCAAAAGCTTCAATCGGAATCCACCTCTCATGGTAACCTTAACGGTTCTCTACACCGCCACCATGCCTCAAGTCTTGCCTTGGGGCCGCATGCATGGACTCGGTCATGCTGGTTTCCAGTCCATCAGCATAAGCATCACCCCCACGGGGTGGTGTCCCAGGACGGTTCTGGGCTAGTCTCCTCTCTAGCCGCTCCAAGGTTGCGTTCGTCTCTCTCCTTACATTCTCCATGGCCCTCTGGTTATCCTTATTAATGGTCTCCATGGCCACACGTAGCTAGGCCAAGTTGTTGGTGACACCATCAAGAATTAAAGTAATCTTGTTGGTGTGATCCTCTAGCACTTCTAGCCGGGTTCTATTAGAGATGCCCGTGGGCTCCTCTACAGACTGCTTCTCTTGCATGTTGTCTTACTGTTGCTCCTGTATCACAGCTGAGTGGCTTGCAAACTGACCTACACAGTTGGTTTAGGCTTGCGAATTGGTGAAAAACGGGCTGATGGTGGAGGTTCGTGGTTCCAACCTTGGGTCCTTCACCTTCAAGGGTGACTGACCCCAACCAAAAACGTAGTCCGACCTTGGGTTGCTCACGTTCTAGCGTGCCAACCGCTCCAAACCTATCTACTCCTTCCTCTACCACAACCCCTGAGCTTCACAATTCAACACAACAACAGAAAGAAAAATGCAGCAACGTCGGGATCCTCCGTGGATCCCCCAACCAAAATCACAAAGATGAGTGATGGGTTGCCTACCTCATCAGAGAAGTGAGAACTTCTCCTGAACCTTCAAGCACGTGGCTGCTCTCAATGAAAGCACCAATTTGGTGATAGGGTCCTCGGTTGAGATCCTAGACACCAAGCTGCCGCACCCCTTCTTGCTCCTTGATGACCGATGTGAACTGCCACTTGCTTGACTGTGATGGTTTTAGGTGGTTTTGGCTGAGTTCGTATGAGTATTCAATGGCTGATGGTGGGCGAGATTCTAGTCATTGGGCGTGCATGCATGCATGTGCAGTGGCTGAGTGGGCTAAAACGGTTGAGCGGGATGAGGCGGTTAAGTGGCTGACTGACCAAGTCAGGCACACGTGTCTTCTGCTGGTGGGCTGACCAAGTCAGGCACACAGGTGTCTCCTGATGGTGGCTGACCAAGTCAAGCACAAGTGTCGCTTGCTTGGGGGGCTAACCAAGTCGAGCACAGGTGTCTTGGGCTGATGAAGCACAAATGGCTAAGGGTGGTTTTAGTGGGTTGGCCGAGTGGGTGATGGCTGAGCGGTTTAAGGGATGGTTGGTTACTCCCTACAAAGTAGCGGAGCGGTTATGGCTTGACAGGTGGCAAGGGCTGGGCGTGTGGCTTGGCTGGTGGGTGGTAACTGTCAGCTTGTCCCTGACCTTGCTCCAGATTCGACCAGGGTGGTCTAGTGCAAACCAGATGCCCTTCAATGGCAACTCGTGGCTGCCTTACGCAATTCCCCACTCGAACGGTTCAAAATACTCAGCAAGCAAATGTGAATGCAATGCAATAAACCAAATCCACAATGCTAAAATACCTCAACAATGCATTAATCAAAGGAAAAACAATGAAATGAATAGGTTACCCTGATTCACGAATTGCACAGGGTGAACCTTCTCCTTTGGGATTCACGGATTGCACCCAATGGAGCCTAAGTGACAAAGCACCAATGTGTCTATGGGGGATTACAAGCTAAATTCGTCCAACTGTTCAAAGATAAAAATAACTGATGTCCTAGTACCAAACTTATACTAGAAAGCAAATAAAATGATTACAAAGGAAAATGGTTGCTGGGTCTACACCTCCTGGTTAAGGCCTCATGCTGTCAGTGGCCTATTTGTGGCCTGGATGACTCACAGCATGGGCTGCTTACTTGTATGCATTGGTCTTCAGGTTGGCCTGCCGGGCTAGCCTTGGCTGGTCCATGGTCCTTGCATGTGTGGCCTAGGTTGTGTGAGTTGGGCGCCATTGGTGAGTCGCTGGGTTGGACCGTGGTGGGTTCGAGCATGGCAGGCTGCTGCATGGCCTATGCCAGTGGGGCCTAGGCGTTCGTCAGCATGGCTCAGGCTATGGTGCCTGGGCGTTGGTTAGCAAGGTCCTGGCCAAAGCCAGGGCATTGATCAGTATGGCCCTAGTCAAGACCAGGGCGTTGAGCGGCGAGGCCTTGGCCAAGGCCAAGGCGTTGAGCGGCATGCCAGCATGTGTGGGCCTGCTGGGCAGCCGCACCGTCAATTCCAAAGTGGGCGTGCATGGGCGTGCATGGGCCTTGTGCCTGCACGGGCACCTAGGCCATGCATGGGCCTTGTGCCTACACATAGGCCATGCGTGCACGCTGTGCACGCGCACTAAGCGTGCGTGCAGTCTAGCCGTGCGCTGAGCATGGTTTGACAACCTCGCTTGCGTGCGCGCACTGCTGTTCGTTACCTGATAGGGGGTGATCGTGGCCTAGCATTCACCAAGGACTCGGTCTGTGGGCAATCAAGTGACGCCAACAATACTGCTGGCGCGCTGTCCTGGCACAGGCGGGTGCTGGTCAAGGCATGGCCCGTGGCCTCCTGCCTTGGGGTTTTGACATAAATTCAAAAGGGCAAAACGTAATTAAATTAATCATATTCCACCGCTTGAGCTTTTGTTTTAATTAGTTTGTTCTACTCGTAATCATATTCCACCGCTTGACTCTTTATTTTAAAACTCGATCCCAACTTACTTGCCAATTTGTTTGAGTCTTCGGTTTCCACTGTTTGAGCTTTTGTTTCTAAACATCGAAAACATTAACACCGACTAATGTGGTACAAATGCCAACTTAGAAAGTCAAAACTTGGGTTTTATTTAATTAAATAGATATCTTCACGTTTTAGCCTGAACTAAAATATTGCTTTTATTTTGTCAACAAGCATTCATTATTTTTCCATACTCAAGGATATGTTGGCCTGCTTTATGGGTTGGACATGCATGCATACGGTTATTGCTCAATCCGCTAGAATAACTTTCACAAAGAAACCTCGACTATCACCATGCAACAGCGGTTGAGCTAGCATCCAAAGCATCGAGACTCGCGCCTTTGGTAGAAATCAACATAGCTAGTAGAGAATAGTGGGAAAGACTTTTACGATGCCATTCTTGTAGACGGTTTCAACTTGCCAATTTCAGTGGCCACAGAAGACGTGACTGATGAATGCTCGACCTCGAGTTGCTGGACATGAACACAGCTTGCTTGACAGAGCTGCAATTGAAAGTAGGGGATGGGAGAGTGATCTGTTAATTACAGATCGAGTCTAGTGTCTGACCTAGGATTTGAGTTAGAGATCATGTAATTTTGATTAAGATTGGTTGTAGACCGTTGATGGGAGGAATGGTGGAGATTAGAGCAATAAGCAAGTGGTATCTTGTTGACGTGGAGGAACTCTTCTAGGAGATTTTACTTTTATAGTTTTATTTCTTGTCAGTTAATTGTAGTAAATTCTCATTAGCTATGACCGGGGAGTTTGTTTCGAATACCCTTTATAAGGGAACAATAAATGCCGATGATTTTAATCCAAAACTCTATTTCCTTCTTTATTTCTTTCTTACTCTGGATCCCTCACCCTCAAAGTTAGGGCTGAGTAAAAATCTAAAAATCCAATTTGACTTTGACTTTGGCTCTACTCCAACTATAACTAGTCAGAGTCAGAGGTGTAACTAAACTGACTTCGACACTCCAACTCCAACTCTGACTTCGACTCCGACTTTGCCATCCGACTCCGCTCCAATATTGTACATGTTTTATAAAAATATGTGTTTTTCTATATATATATATCATATAAATTTTATATAATTATATCTTATATAGTTAGTTAACCTCATAATATACTAGCATGAACTAATTATTATAAAAGAATATATTTATACTATAATATATATAGACTAATATAGTTTAGTATATGTAAACACTAAAATGCATAATAATATGTAACACTGTAATACTAATATATAATAACATGTAATACTAATATATAAATTTGTAATAACATGCAATACTAACATATAAGAACTAAAGTATTGTTGATATAAACTTTATATAACTATATCTTATATAGTTAGTTAAACTTAGGTATAATAATATATAATAGTAGTAATGTATAATAACCAATGATCTGGGTTTCCAGTAGCTCGAAGAAGTATAAAGGTGAACCACCTATTGTTTGCTGATGACAGTTTAGTCTTCTGTAGTGCCAAACCAGTAGAATGGAATAGACTACGACAAATCCTCAGAAACTATGAACAAGTTACTGGACAAAGACTCAACATTGATAAAACCTCAATTTTTTCAGTAAAAACACCAAGAAAGAGGTACAGCAAACAATTTTACAGCAAGCAGGAATTAGAGCTCATGGTTCCTTTGACAAATACTTGGGACTCCCACCTTATGTTGGTAGAAATAGAATCAGAGCCTTCAGCTCTATTTTGGACAGGATAAAATCTAAGATGGCTAACTGGAAAACCAAGTCTCTATCAGATGCAGGAAAAGAAATTATGATAAAATCTGTCTTGCAGTCGATTCCCACATATAGTATGGGCATCTTTCAGCTGCCTAAATCTATACTAAAGAGTCTTAATAAAATGTTGCAGTCCTTCTGGTGGGGTCAGACAGAAAACAAATCAAAAATTCATTGGCTGAGCTGGCAGACTTTAGGTAAACCAAAAGAGAAGGGGGGACTGGGTTTTAGAGACTTTGAGTTCTTCAATCTAGCCTTGTTGGCTAAACAAGGTTGGAGGATCATTCAAAACCCAGCTTCACTTGCTGCTCAGGTGTTAAAGGCCAAGTATTTCTCGGGATCCGACTTCCTTTCAGCCACATGGAAAGCTAATGGTTCATATGTATGGAAAAGCTTCCTATCAGCAAGACCTATTCTAAAGGAAGGATTGGTTTGGAAAGTGGGGAATGGACAGCTTATCAAGATTTGGAAGGATAAATGGCTCCCATGCCCCACTACTTATAGAGTGCAATCTCCTGTTAACATTCTCAACTCACAGGCTACTGTTTCAGAACTCATCAATACTGAAACTATGCAATGGGATTTGAGTCTCATCAAAACCATGTTTATAGAAGCTGAGGCCAATATCATCAGAAGGATGCCAATTAGTTCGTGTAGGAGCCAGGATGTGCTGACATGGAGATGTACAGGAAATGGGAAATTTTCAGTTAGAAGTGCCTACCACTTACAAGGCACAATGATGGAAGACAGAAAGGGACAAGCTTCAGCTCAAAACCTTTCACTGAGCTGTTGGAAGCAAATATGGGGAATGAAAATACCACAAGCAATCAAGTGCTTCATATGGAGGGCAGCTAAGGAATCACTGCCCACGAACCTTAATTTATATAAGAGAAAGGTTGGAGAGTCCCTTATCTGTCCAATGTGCTTAATGTTTCCTGAAACCATCACCCATGCTATTTGGACATGCCCAGCTGCACAAGACCTTTGGGCTATGAGCTCGAAAAGAATTCAAAAATGCAGTATACAAAATGTTCCCTTTGCAGAAGTTCTGAAGGACCTCTTAATTCAGTTAACTCTTATAGAGATCAGAGAAGTAGCAGTAACTGCAAGATCAGTATGGTACAAGAGCAATGATTGGGTATTTAAACAGGTCTTCCACACTCCTCAGCAGTTATCTAAGAAGATTCAGCTTGATTTGACTGCCTTGGGACAATGCATCGATGATAGGGGCAAACCTTCTAAGAGTCAGACAGATAATCAGATTAAATGGATTAAACCCCCACCAGAATTCTTCAAAGCCAATTGGGATGCAGCTGTGGATATAGAAAATTCAAAGATTGGAGCCGGGATCATAATTAGAGACTCAAATGGCCTTATAATAGCTTCATTATACGCTCCCATTCACTTAAACCCGGATCCTTTGCTTGGTGAAGCAGTAGTAGCACTCAGAGCAGTCTCTCTATGTTTAGAACTGGGGATACAACAGGTCATCCTAGAAGGAGATTCCAGCGTAGTGGTATAGGCAGTTCAGAGCAAAGAGGAAAACTGGAATCCTGTTAGTTTGGTGGTCAGAGATATTAAGCTTCTTTTACCTCAATTTCAGTCTTGGTCTATCCGACATATACCAAGGACTACCAATGTAATAGCTCATGCACTAGCTAAGTTTGCTTTAAAATGTTCTCAGGAACATGTCCTTTTGGAGGATTACCCTCCTTGTATCCAGCATCTTCTTTATTGAGAAGTTCTTTTCTTTCAAAAAAAAAAAAAAACCAATGATCTAATATATAATAACATCTAATGCTAATATATAATACCTAGTGTATAATAACATGTATGGTAATGTATAATCACTAGTATAATAACATTTAATATAGAATACTAAGTCTAGTATATAATTAAACTAGAAACTAATGTTAATATGTAATACTTTAGTAGAACAACATGTAATTAAATACTATAGTATAAGTTTATAATACTAATAGCCTATTAAATACTATAGGAATAACTTATAAGTTAGAAATTAGTATAAAATATTATTGAGTTAATAACAACCTACAAAAAAGGGCATTTTACCGGTGTCCCATAAACACCGGCAACTTGGCGATAAACGCCGGTAAAGACTTTGCCGGCGTTTATTTGCCGGCACAATCCAAGTGCCAACAATTAAGGGCCAGGTATGTTCTTTGTCGACATTTGGGTAGTAGAAACCAATTTTCTGTTACTGTCATTTTGTGCACTATTTTATGGGCACTATTAAATGTCGGTAACAGACCGGTTGAATTGACTTTTCTTTCTATTGACATCTATAAGTGCCAGTAACATTTTTTAACCACCGACAATTGATTTTTATTATACTGACATTTACAAGCGTCGATAAATTTCGTTGGTTCCGACTTTTTGTATATTATATTATCGATGCATACAAATGCCGGTAATCATTTTTTATTTTACTGACGTCTATAAGCATCGATAAATTTTGTTTAATGTGACGCCCCAACTCCCACGTACGAACACGTGAAAATCGAGGCATCGGGATGATGACAACACGGGTCATACATCCCATCGACAAGTGCCAAGTGTGTGTACATGCAACACGTGTACAACAAAAATAATGCACCGGATAATAAATGGCAATCTGTTAAGTATCAGAATTTTGTTTAAATACAAATTCGCTTAAAACAAGCGTAACAAATTATTACAAGTTCCAATATCATCATAAAAACAAAATACATAATTTAAAGATAGAAATAATTTTTCAACAAATAACCAAAAGCACCAAATCAATCATTCTGCGAAGCCGCCTCCTCAGGCTCAGCCTCTTCTTCATCTGCATCAAAATCTATGATACCAAAGACGATACCGCAGGTAAGTAATATTTCAAGCAACCCACAAGATAAAAATATATTAAAACTCAACAATATGCATGAACAGGATGCCATATGCATGAGAACCAAAAATGATCATTTCCTAAAAATAATCATTTTTCCAACTTACGCCAAAAATCACATTTGGCTCAAAACATTTCCTCGTCATTTTCCCAGAAAATGACCCAAAATCCAATTCTCAATTCAATATCCATTTTTATTAACCGTATGCACCATGGTCTCCCATAGGGACCATCCGCACACCCTGGCTCCTATGTCACATTGCAGGTAACGACTACGCATGTGATATCTACACGAGCGATGCCCAGTTTCGTGCCTACCATGTACGTAGCCAAGCATTCTCTAGTCCCCACCAACAGAGGGGCCACGAAGTCAGCACGAGAGCGTTACCATCCCGTTCGATCCCGTTGTCGCCCAGCGACAACGCAGGGGACGTCACTCAGTATATTACGCTCTCTAGTGACCAAAAGAGCTCCACTGAGACAATACCCCATCTCGACTTGGGGTCATGATACACACGCACCAAAAAATCCATTTACACGTGAAAACCTAGTTTTCAATATCCAACACATGTACATGCATGCACCATGCAATGCAAATGACAAGACACAAATATCCAACAATCCCAATCATCCAAACATAAAATAACTCTATCCTCAAATTCATCCGACCCCCGAACTTCTCGGACTCAGTCCAGCACAACCAACCAACACAGTGTATAGTTAAAACAATAATATATTTAAATCTCAACAATAGAATTTTTAAAACACTACAACCCAATATCAATAAAATAAAATATTTAAAGCTCAACAATAGAATTTTTAAAGTTAAAGAGTAATTTAAATGCAAAACAATAATTAATAACAAGAAAGCATGTTAAAATAAATTACACATCTTAAAATCATAAAATAAATCCAACACATAACACATTAAATTTAAACCAAGAGAATCATTAATGATAACTATTTAAATAATCATTAATTCTAATTTTTTGGAAATTATTTTGTAGTTGCTTGTAAATGCCAGTAATTGAGTAGCCATGAAATTAAAAAATTGTGATGGGTAGTTTTATTTTACCAACATCTACAAGCGCAGATAAATTTTTTTACTATCAGCATTTTGGACTATTTTATCAGCGCTTCCAAATGTCAGAAATGAAGCAATTAATCGGTTAGCTATTGATGTATTATATTTCTTTGCTCTTGGCATTTAGAGAATGTATTATCGACGCTTATATATATTATATGCCGGTAATTGAGGGGTTTAAATTTGCAACCCACCATCCATAAAATTTAAAAATCATTACAATTAGCTATTTTTTCCGCACCAAAATAGGCGCATAGGAACTAGGCGTGTGCAAATTTTAGATCACTCCAATTCCAGCCGATTTTTGCTTCAATTTTGACTCTGACAGAATCAAAGTGTTTGGAAGTCGAAGTCGGAATCGCAGTAATTTCGACTCCATGATGGAAGTCGGAGTCGGAATTGGAACCCAATGGAGGGAAAAAAAAAAAAAACTAGATGCGAAACGACACCGTTTTGCATCTGGAATGGTTTTAATTGAGTGAGTAGAACAACGCCATTCCATTTAAATAGGAACTATGCTGTTTTAATTTTTTTCGGTCACTCCTCATGCTCTCCTAATTTCTTTCTTCATTCCCTTTCATCCATGATCTGATTTCTTCATTCTTCCGCACGATTCTCCTCAGCTCTTAACCTCTCATGAGGCTTCTCTCATGCCGCACGATGCCACGGCTCACAGTCACTCAATCACTCCGCCCGTTTGCCATAGATTGCTTCAAGCCGCAATGCCTTCTTCCTTTCGTTTTTGCCAACTAGTAAGTTTATATTTTTTGGGTTTGAAATATGGGAATTTCCTCCGAATTTTTGGATATTATTTGGCTGGACAAATTGGAAATTAGATTGTGTAGATTATATAAGTGTGGAAGGCTAATGTATTGAGGAATTTGATCATGATGTTTCTTTTATTAAATTCTTGATTTTGGACTATGAAGGTAAGGTGTTTGTGGAAATGTCACAAACAAAAAATAAACGTGTTTGTCTCTATATACAGGAGCCTACTCCGAGAAATATATGGTGTAAATGAAGTTTTCTAGTTTAATTCAATGCATGCAAACATTTTGTATTATTTACACATTAGTCTTTTCAGTCGAAGGCTTTTCTTGTGATTAATAATAAAGGTAATTTTATGCTGAATATTTTTGCCAAGAAGTCACAATATTACACAATATGCTATTTTAGCTATGACCCAAAACTGTGGGTGGAGTGCATATAAGTCCAGGTTCAAAGGTAAAGAAAATGGAAGCTAAAGAAAATAGAGGAGCATCAAGGTAAAGTCTCGGGTTAAAAAAATTATCTTAGCACATATATACTTGATTACATTGTGTAGATAAATTTAATTTTAGGTGAGAATGTAATGAAAATGACTTTTAGAGATTATAATGGTTAATTGATCATGTTGACAATGAGTGCACAACAACCGAGAGTTAAGGATGCATTGTAAGTAGGGAGATCTATAAATTGAACTTGTCATTTATGTTTATAGAATTGGACTATTTTTGGAATTTATTGTTTTATTTGAAATATGATTCGATTAATTTAAATATTTGTAACATACTTTTGAAAAATCCTTGTCTTATTATTTTTCTTCAAGTTGATTGGAGTTGTGGTTCTCTACTATTTGGAGGACAAAAGTTCCAAAATTGTGTCTTAAACTAACAACCTATAAATACACCAATTGCTGGAACACAACATTTACCATAAATGTTGCCGCCTCATATAGTTTGACACAACTCAACACTACAATAGTTGCTATCGTTTAGTGATTATGTTTTTATATATTTAAGTTTCACCTCAATCATCTATTAAAATAAAACTTGACATTGTTTTAGATCTTCGAAATCATTCGTCATGAGCAAAGTTCTACTAAATTTCAAAATAAACTTTATTTCCATGTTAAGTCAAAAATTCATATATTTGAAAAGAAATAAAATTATAAAAATCTAAATTTGTGAATAAAAGTGTTTACTTTTCGAATACAATAGATGAATATACTTTGGATTTTATGAAACAATAGTCATCTTCAAATTATACACATGCTTTTGCTAAAAACAAAATCTGAAAAACATGAATTATAGTACTAGTGCATTGACCACTTGCAACTAAGTTGGTTGATTAAAAAAAAAAAAAAGACAAGGCCGGTTGATCTATGTGTAGAAGAATATATATTCTTATTTGAGAATTATATATGACTCTATGTTTTTGTTCCTTTGGTAGTTAAGTTTATGCATTAAGTATATATACATAATTATATATATAAATTTGAGAATTGTTTATTGATGTTTATATATATGTGTCAGATTTCAAGGTATGGATGCGCAAGCATATGGGACTCCAGAACAGGATCAGGATGCCACAATTCCGTCCCTAGCACCGAGATCTAGACTCACTTCCAGAACACAAACTTCATGTGCAAGTAGTCGATTTTCACTCCCAGTAGACATAGAAGATGAGGATACATTTAATGAAGAGGAGGGGGATAGGGGCTGGGGATGAGCCGGATGTACCACCTCCGTCCGTGAGGCCACCACTATCACGATCAAATAAAAAAAGGTCGTAGACATGGGAACATTTCACCAAGGTTGACGGTAATCTAGAGGAACCGCAGGCTGCTTGCAACCATTGTGGCCAACAAGTTGGATGTCATTCAAAGAAACAAGGCACTGCTTGTTTGATATCACATCTAAATGGTTGCTAGAGGTATAAGATAGCGAAAGGATTGGTGGCCAAAGATCAGACCAAGCTTAGTTACGAAACTTCTATTGCGACTAATGGTACGCAACTTAAGAAAATGATCATCCCTCAATACAGTAAGAAGATGTTGAGAGATGCACTTGTAGAGATAATAATTGAAGATGAGATGCCTTTTATTACAGTTGAGAAAAGAGGGTTCCGAGTATATAGTGGTGCGAGATTGTATGAAAAGGCATTTAAAAGACAAGGTTGAGACGAGAAAGATGTTTGTGACCACTGGCCAGAGAGTCTCATTACGACTGACACATAGACGTCTATACAGAATGTTTCCTACATGTGTATCACAGCACACTATATTGACAGCTCATGGACTTTAAGAAAAAGAATTATTGGATTCAAAGAAATCAATGATCATAAGGGTGCATCCATTGGGGCGGAGATGGATGATTGCTTGAAGAATTGGGGAATTTAGAAGGTTTTATGCATTACAGTTGACAATGCCAGTGACAATGATACTGCAATTGAATGATTCAAGCGAAATATGAGGGCGAGAGATGATGTCATTCGGGACCATGAGTTTATCCATATTCAATGTTGTACTTATATAATCAACCTGATTGTTACTAAGAGGTTAAAAGAGGTTGATGATTCCATTACAAAAGTCTGCAACATTGTGCGGTATGTGAGGGCTTTCCCCCAAAGGTTTAAAAAGTTTTAGGCAATAGAAGAACAGCTTGGGATAAAACATTCATGGATGTTGTGCTTGGATGTTTCTACTCGATGAAACTCTACATACATGATATTGGATGTGGCACAGAAATACCAAAAAGTGTTTGAGCGGATGGAGGTGGAGGACGAGGGCCTTAAGTATGCATTGTTGGAGCTTGCAGGAAAGTGGCTTGGTCCACCGGATGCACATGATTGGACGAGTGTGGGGTTCTTTGTCACATTTTTGCAAATTTTTTATGACATTACTATGAAAATATCTGGACCTGCATATACGACTACACACTTATAGTTCAGTCAAATCTTGGCGCTACATCACCACTTGGAAGATGGTTGTGATGACCCTAGCGGATTGTAATCTGGTATGGCTTAGAGGATGCTTACCAATTATAATAAATATTGGGGGCAAGTTGAGAAGATAAATATATTACTCTTTGTGGCTGTGATCCTTGACCCTCGAATCAAGTTGACCGTGATAGAATATTGGTCAAATTCCGTCCTCGGGGCAATAAAGGTTGCATTGTTTATCACAGTGCTTAAACTGATCTTGATGACTTGTACAACCACTACAAAAATAGTGGACAACCTTCATCTGCAGTTGGTACCTCATACTCGACTCTGACACCTCCGATGACCTTAGCCCAGATGGAGCATTGCATTGACGCCGTCGAAATTACGACGTTATGAATGAGTATCATTAGCTCGTTGCATTGGAGAATATTAGGGGGTGTACTTCGGAGGTTGAACGGTATTTTATGGAAGAGGTCAAGACACCTACTCCTGCATTTGAGATATTAATTTGGTGGAAGGCTAATTCTACCAAGTATCCAATCCTTACCCATATTGCCCGAGATGTGCTAGCCATTCCTATTACTACGGTTGCATCTGAGTCGGCATTTAGTACTGGAGGTTGAGTGTTGGATGCTTTCTGGAGTTTATTGTCACCATCAATCATGGAGGCTCTCATTTGCACACAGAACTAGATCAGTGATATGTCCTTTGGACTAGATAGCATTGGCATTGATGATGAGAGCTATAGGCATAAAGAGGGTAACCTTATTTTACTTGGTTTTTTATTATTGATTATTTAATTATTTTTATGATTTCATATTGATATTTAATTTATATTTTTTTTTATCATTTCATAGATTTAATTGTGAACCCTAGTATAGTTGCCTGTGATTGATGGAGTTTGGATAAGCATAAGTTGATATCAGAACTAACTTAATCTTTCTTGGTATTAATGGTAATTAAATTCTACTTTTACTGTGTTCAATTTTCTGAATCAATTTTGGTTACATTTATTGATTGAAGAATTTTTTTTTATCTCAATTTCAGTACTCTGAATGACCAAGTACGGTGCTGCATATGATTTTGTTATTTTTACTTGAATCAATATGTTTATTCTTATGGATCGTTTAATCAAACTTTGAAATGGATGGTTATTTCTATTATCAGTTGTTTTGCTGATTTTGCTCTATTGATGTTGATGACATATGTTTTATTAAAATATATATATATATTTAAAATAAAATGATATTTGAAAACACATTAAAAAAAAAGTTAAAATCTTAAGTTTTCCGATCTGTGTTTTTTATTTTTTAAAAAATTCTAAATAAAATGTGGCATGGTGATGTCTCATCAATAAAACAAAGAGAACGACATAACGAGAGTAACATAGTATCATTTCTCAATATAATTTCTTTTTACTTATTTAATTTCTATTAAAATTTAGTCATTTTTAAAATCCGATTAATTAGTTAGATATGTCAGATAATGGATCTAACATAGCCATTTAATTAGCCATTTTGACCGGAAATCAAAATTTTGACTCCGATCGGCAGTCGGAATTCCTACTTAATCCAAAATCAGAGTTCCGATCTAATCGGAGTCAAAATTCGGAATGTACAATTCTGACTCCGTTGGAGTCGGAGCACAATCTTATCAGGAGCACACTCAATTTTATTTCATCGACATCTATCTTCTAGAAACCAAACTAGTATACCGCAATCATAATTATATTCTAATTTGTTAAAAGTACAAAATAAAAAATCTACAACAATATATGTCAACGAGTTTGATCATGAGTTCATTGTTGTTGGTGCTGGTTTTGGCATTCGTGGAGAGATTTTTTAGCAATCTTGATGCTATCTTTAATCGTGCCAACTCGCCCATCTAAACCACCTGGGTAGGACATAAACAAAGAGAGAGAGAGACATGATATAAGTATTACTGAGTTTTTTGTTTCACAAAGCAACAAGCTGAAACCGGACATTAGATGTTTATTTAGTTTCCTTTGTTTTTGTTGAAAAAGTTGGGATATTGGGGATGGTGTGAAAGGGAGGAGGATGGAATTACGGAAAAAGAAAATGCTACGACATATATGATATTTACCAGCATGAGGAAAGCATGAGATTGATTGTGGACACGAAAAACAAGGTCACAAAGGAGGTCGGTGAAGAGGGAGAGCTTGCCGCTGGACACGTACATCTTCCACTCCTAAAAGCCTTAGATTTGAAGTGTCAGAGAATAATCATTTGAAAATCGAATTTAGATTTGGTTGGCGCACCAACACGAAAATTAGCATGTGTAGTTGCCGCCAACTTTAAAACTAAAATATGCGGCATTTACACTTTTTTTTTATATATATTTCCCACGTTTATTATTTTATTTGTGAAATATAAAAAGGCTATAATATTATTAGAATGTTTTATTTTAATAAAAAAAAGAAATACTCTAGTCACAAAATGATTAAATAAAAATAATCTTACAAACTAATGTAGCTTAATGTGGTTCGATAGATTGTAAAGTTATTTTTATTATAAAGTATATTTGATAAATTACATAAAGACACATCAATTTATGAGATTACTTTTGTGTAACTCTTTATAGCTGATTGACCACATAAAGTATATTTGACCTACGTTTATAAAAATACTCATGATAAAAATTTTGCAAAACATGAGAAAATGATTAAGAGAATCACAAAAATAGGATAATGAGCTTTTTCACTTTTATTTTCTTTCTAACTTCTTACTGGGTTATTGGTGTCACTTTGACAATAGGAAAAAATTGTAATCACATTAATATACAAGAAGATTAATATTTTCATTACAAATCTAACTTTTGACACACATCAATAGTGTCGTATTAGCCCTATAATTCTTCCCCAACCTCACCCTTATTAGGCTTTTGGGTACAATTATTATATTGTTTTGGATTAAGTGGGAATAGGCTATAGTTCTTAAATCTGAGAAAAACACGTGGGAAATGAGATTTTTTTTTATGCCGATAAATCTATATTTAATTACATCTTCAAAAATAAAACATCAATAAATGACTACTTTTCTGCATTTGTATAAATGCCAGTAAGATAAACACCCCAAAATCCTTTCTACATTACTGACATTTATGTAAACATAAAGGCATATCTAATATCGGTGGTATCATTGGGGAGGGGATCCAGATTTTGGAAAGGTATCTTAAAGGTCTTTCCTATGGTGATGAGTAATTCGAAATGTCTCATCCAAGGGGGGGATTCTAGTTTTTGGTTTGATAATTTGTTGGGGGATGGTGTAGTGGCTGAATTAGAGGCAGTGGTGGGTAATCCGAGCTTGAGAGTTTGGGATGTAATGGAAGGAAATAGTTGGAATGTGAGTCATGTACAGCAACTGGTTGGTATGGAAATGACTGGAAAAATTGTTAATCTGCATGTGCGCTTGCGTGAGGGGCGGGATGCTTAATGTCTTTTATGGTTTGGAGAGCTCGACTTCATACTTTACCAGTGGATGAAAGAATCAGGCAGGTGGGAATACCAATGGTTTTGAAATGCAACTGTTGTACAGCAGCTCAAATGGAATCCTTGGACCATGTTCTGTGTGATGGGGAAGGAGCAAGGAGGGTTTGGGATTTTTTTGCTGGGGTGTTTGGTATTCAAATGCCGCAAGGAGTTATGAATGTTTGGTGGTTACGGGCATCCACTTGCTCTCAAGTCGGATGGCTTTGTGGGGTTGCGCCGATAATTATTACATGGGCTATATGGAGGGCGCGGTGCACAACGCATATGGAGGGGGGGGGAGTTTTGATTGGAAAAAAATTGTCTGCTGTGTAAAAGGATTTATGGTGGAGCTTTCAACCTCCTTACGAAAACTAAAAAAAGGGTTCGGTTTGGCAACTTTAGAATTTTGAGATCAGAATTTTGAGTTTTAGATGAAAGATTAAAATATTATATTTTATGATTATTATTGTTTTGGAATTTGAAAAAGTTAAGAAAAAGTTGAATTTTTTATTATATTTTGTATGAGGATTTGAAAAAGTTGTAATGATAAGATGAGAATTTTATGTTTGAGATGAGAATTTCATGTGGCCAAAATGAACCTTAATGGCAGGGATGTTTTCATTTTGCAGGAATTGAATTGTCCAGTGATGCCGGTTATTAAAAAGGAGATAAAGAAGGTTGCTTGGGCTAAGCTGGGAGTGGGGCTAGTAAAGTTGAACGTGGATGGAGGATCTAGTGGAAATCTAGGTCTATCTAATGGGGGTGGTGTCATTAGAGATCATCAAGGGAGGGTTATTGGTGGCTTTGCTCACTGCTGTGGGTATGCTACTAATAATATTTCTAAATGCCGTGCTTTCCTTGATGGGCTGAAATTGTGTTATCAACTTGGGTTGAGAGATTTTCTAGTAGAGTCGGATTCGATGGTGATTGTGGGGTGGTTTAGATCGGGGATATGCAAGTTTTGGTATTTATGGAATTTTTGGGAAGAGGTTATTCATTTATTTTGTGTAATGAATGTCAATGTACGACATATTTATCAGGAAGCAAACATGGTTGCTGACTTTCTTGCGAAGGAGGGGGCGAAAGGTCACAGTTTTGATTTTTGGGGAGATGATTTTAGAGAGAGGTGTTTTCTTGGGCTTGTACGTACTGATAAATGGGATCTTCCATATATTAGGGGCCAATAATGTGGGTTGGTTACCTGGGATGAACTTGGGACCTGACTTGTATTTCAGTTTTTTTATGTCCTTGGTTTCATTTCATTCGGTATTTATTTGCCATAAGTGAGACTTTTTAATAAAATTGGAGAGGGGTCACCCTTGGACATGAGACCTTCAACTCTTTCTTTTTTTAAATTTTTTTTTTTTTTAAAAGATGGTATATTTAATTACCGGTGTGAAAACAAAACGTTGATAAATTCCTATATTTTGACATATCTATAAGTGCCTCTAATATAAACGCAAATCCTCTCTACTTTATTGATGTTTATGCAAACACCCAAAAATGTATATTTAATTACTGGTGAAAACATGAAACGTCGATAAATTTATATTTTTTCGGCATATCTATAAGCGCCCGCTAATATAAACGCTACTAAATCCTCTCTACTTTACCGATGTTTATGCAAATGCCGACAAATGTATATTTAATTACTGGCATTAAAACAAAACGTCAATAAAAGGCTATTGTTCTGACATATCTGTAACTGTTGGTAATATAAACACCGCTAAACCATCTCTAATTTCTCGACGTTTATGCAAATTCCAATAAATGTATATTTAATTACCGGTGTATAGGCATATGCGCCATTAATTATTGGCGCAAAAACTATCTATCAGTAAATCACAATTTTTACTAGCATTTATATAAATGCCAATAATATAAATGCCGGGAAATGGGCATTTTTTTGTAATGGCATTTAATACTGTAGTATAATAACATTGTGATTTGACGTAGTTAAATAATAATTGCTAATAATAAATACTAATAATTAAAATTAAGTGATAAAAAAATTACAAACACTATAAAGAAAAAAACTTAGGGTTAAAACATAGATTAAAATTGATTTAGGATTTAGGCCCTTAGGGTTTAGAGAGAGAGAGAGGAAAAAAAAAGACCAATAGCCCAGCCCGTAGTCCACATAAAACAGCATTGTTTTTATGTTGTAAAATGGCACTGTTTTACATGTAACTAAACCCTAAGCTTTCGTATTCCCCCCCCCCCCCCCTCTCCCCCGGCGGAAACCATTCATCACTTCTTCAATTCTTCTTCAATCTTCAATTCTAACCCTAGGGTCAACTTCCCCTTCCCCCACACGGCATCTCTCTCAAAATCCCACTGACGACTGCATGGCCCCTCTCTCTCTCTCTCTCTCTCTCTTAGTGCCCCACCGCACGACCACTCTCTCTCTTCTTGTAAGCCCTATCTCTCTCCTCCCTTCGTTGTTTGGATGGATGCATCATTGCCACTTTGTTCATAGAAAAATGGAATGATTATGTTGTTGACAAGATCATGGTAGCCACTGTCGCGTTCCTACTCATCCTAGCTATCATTTTGATTTTCTTGAATTTGAGTAACCAAATTACATAGTGTTAAGAAACCATTCAATTCAAAACCTTTTTCAGTTTTGGAGGGTCCATTTAGTGGTTCTAGCCCAGTGGAGAACACTCCTTATTACCGGCCCAATTTAGAAGTCCCAGGCCCATTAGGGATCTACATGACTCAGTCTCAAATGTGTTCTTCCAAGTGTAGAAGTGTCAAGTTGTATCAAGAATAAGTCCAGGATCGTATTCCATAAGGACAAAGGGTTATCAAAGTATTTGTGACATTTTTGTTGTAAAAGATGTATCGACTATGAGAGATAAAAATAAATGCGAATCTATGTTTCTAAAATTACCAAGAACCAAGAGATTTAAGGAAAATATGTAGAAGTTGAATTAAACTTGTGAGAAGCAATAAAACAAACACTTGGAATGTAATTTTCGCCCATTTCTAATTTGAAGTTGGATTTACCTCTAATTTCATCTTCTCTTAACCATTTTCTCATTCCAAGAGATTATGATCGGTTAATTAAACAATAAGTACACTTTTCAATATAATCAAGGTGCTTGATAGATTTTATAACAAGTGAAAAAGTGAAAGAAAGCTATCAAAGTCTTGTTACAAGTTCAAGCATCAATCATGCCTTTATGTCTACGACTGATCAAGTTCAAGAACATTGAACTTTAATCGTTCCCATAGGAAAAATGAAATACAATCTTTCAAATTCCATAACCTTGAAGAAAATCCAACCCAAAACAGTGATGAGTTACTCATTGAATCTCAAGCTAAAAATCTAGCCTATCATTTCTAAATGGATAATCTCTCTAAGCATTTACGAGACTATTGAAAACTGAAGTAAAATAAACAAGAAAAAAATAAACTGCTGAAATAATAAATATGCAGAGAAATAAGCAAACCAGCCGACGCAGAGAAATAAATCTGCACAAAAAAAGAAATTGCCCAAGTTTGAAAGACGGAAACCAAATAATAAAATCAAACCAGCCGACAACAACTAATTAAGAACCAAGAAGTAAAACTGGGCAACGAAAAAATAAAACTGAAATGAAAACCAAGGTCTGGAACCCCAGAAACGTAAAACTAAAAATTAGAAAAATAATATCTAAAATGAGAGAGCAACTCCACGCCGTCTACCTACTAAAAACCAAAAAACTTAAATTGAATCCCAGAGCCCTCCAGTCTCAACACTGAGTCCCCCTAAGGTCTCTAACCCAAAAATGAAGAAAACTAAAAACAAGAAAATAAAAACCAGCCACTGAATGAAAACTGAAAAAGAAAACGAAAAAAAAATCCAAACGTGAGAGAGGGCCTCACACCGACTCCACCCAGTTCTGCAACTAAACCCAGGAAAAAATAAAAATGAAAACCGACTTCCAGCCAGCTCCTTCTGTCCCCACCTCAACGAAAAAACTGAAAGAGAATAAAAATAAAATAAAATGCAAGAGAGAGAGAGAGTTCCGTCCACCTAAACGAAATACTAAGGAAAGAAAAAAATAATACACCGTGTCCTGTGCAAAACTGAAAGCTCCCAAAGAAAAAAAAAGTAAACTCAGACAAGAAAACAAAGCCGCGTGCTTTGCGTGAGGTGATCTGCTCTACACTGAGGTGCTCTGCTTCACACCTGCCAGCTTCTTTCTGCACTAGCGTTGAGGTCGTGCTCCTACGCTTCGTCCGTAGCTCCCTGGCAGCTTTTGTGGTCCCCTCCTTCATTTATTTCTTCACTTGGCATTTGAATTGAATTACGATTGCAAGTCCTTCTCAGCTCTGGACGTGGGCCTTAATCATTGAGTTTGGAAATGCTTAACTTCGCTAAGGATGCTGGCCTTTATTTTATTTCTTCACAGATTTTTCAACTATGTAGGCAATGGGCTTCACTCCTGGACACAGACCAAGATTCAAATATAAGTTTTACTTAAGCGTTAGTCAGCCCCACAACATAATGCATGCATCTATATTTAATTAGGGGTAAAATATAATTTCGCATGCCAAACAAAGTTATGTCACATTATCTAATTAATACTCTTATTTTAACTCACAAAGCTCTTTTAACTCAAGATATTTAAGAGTATTAATTCCGCATAATTGATCATTTATCACTACACGCCACCTTGCATGGAGAGATAAGAATTTCATGCATGTACGTGGTTGTTTCGGTTATTCTGAGATAATCTACGCTGATAAACATCGTTCGAGATAGATATCACATGCGAGTGATCTCATTATAGTACTGATCCAATTCAACATGAAACCTCTATATATACCAATTAATTCCAAAGACAATCTAGATCTTAATTCTTTGTTACTAGTGTAAGACTCTTACTGACTTAAGCATCCGAGTGTTAGCAGGCGTATCATGCCAACGTTTTATTATATCTTGCAGGTGAACGTTTATGTTTGAGGTGATGGGACAAGTCCTTAACAGTGGTGCCATCTGTGAGATTTGAGTCCAGTTTCTCATTGCATACCAACGTGGTTCTTACATGCCAACCTTAACCCGTTCCTTAACAAACTGAGAAATTAATATGTTACCAACTGCCATGGAAGCATGACTAGCAGCAGCTGAAGAAAAGCTTAAGAAGGTATTAGAGGCCATGTAGATTTTGAAGAAGGAAAATGATGACTTGGGCAAAAGAATGCAGAATCCAACGACACCATCATACCTGGTCATAGTGAGCAGGGTGAATGTGAAGCGCATTACAATGGTGAGTCGACCCTAGGAATGGTGGAGAAGAAAAAGATGCACGACGAGCTTAGGAGTCTGGTAGGAAAATATGAGGTGATGGCGAAGAAGATGGGGGGATCTTCCTCTGTAGAATGCCTGTTAAACCAAACTGATTTGCGATACAGTGAAAAGATTATGGCCATGCCTTACCCCACCAAAGTTCAAGGTACCCCAAATAGACATGTACGATGGGTCCAAAGATCCAGTAGATCATCTAGAGAACTTTAACTCCCATATTACACTGCATGGTTTTCCTGGGGAGATCGTCTGTCAAGCTTTCCCGTTGACCTAAAGGGGATTGCAAGGGGTTGGTTCAGGACCCTTAGGCCAAGGTCAATACACAGTTTCGAAGAGCTGGCTAAGCAATTCCTCACCCAGGTTATGCCTAGCAGGAAGCGTCGACGGCCAGCTGCTACCTAGTAACGATCAAACAAAAGGAGGATGAGAACCTGAAGGCCTACCTTACCCATTTTAACAAGGAAAGGTTAACAACGGATGACTAGAATGAGAAGATACCCTCACCGCCCTCCTAGGCGGGAATTGGCCACGAAGTCCCTTTCATGGCTGAAGTAGCTAGGAAGACTCCTTCCACCCTCAGGGAATTCATGGATAGGGCAGATGATTTTGTTAACAGTGAAGATACACTACAGGCATTGGTGGACCCAAGGAAGGAAAACAGAAAGATTGAGCGAGAAGTGTGCAGGTCCATAGGAAGCCTGAATCAAATTGTCAAGAGAGAAGGAATGAAAGGTGGTTAGACCACAATCCTGGTTGATACACAACAATTTGAACGTGCGAGAAGTGGAGAAGGACAGCAAAGAGCGGCGTCAGACTAGGACTGCTAGTCTCTACTGCAAGTATCACCAGGCAGGATCACACTGGACTGAAGATTGCACAACTATGAAAAGAGGGTGACTGAGCTAGCAGGGATGAGAGAGTTGGAATGAATGGTCACAGAGCACTCAAAACCCAAGAGGCGCTAGGTGTCTAGACGTGGTACCCAAAGAAGTAGTAGTCCTAATTGACGGCACCAATACTGAGTTGATGTCCACCAGGACAATAGGGACAGGGCAACCCCAATAGGAACAGGGCGCCCATAGGAGAAATCCGAACAATAGATGGGGCCTTTGCTAGAGGCGGCATGACCACGTCTAGCCAAAAGGTGCATGCACAAAGGGCAAGGTATGAGAAAATCTATGTGATAGATAGGGCCCTTAAGCATCAAATACTTGATGCTCAGATTGTAATATCATTCGGGGAGGAAGCTCGTGAAGGAGTATTGTATCCGCACAACGACGCCTTGGTGGTTACCCTCATAATAGCCAACTATACGACTAGATGGATACTAATTGACAATAGAAGCTTGACAGATATACTATTTTGGGAGGTTCTCACCAGGATGGGTATTAACGCCAATAAGCTAAGGCCTTCCTCAACACCACTAAAGGGCTTTTCGGGAGATACAATACAACCAGTTCATGTTATTACCTACCCAGTAATTACCGGAATGGGTACACAGACAACCACCACCAGGACTAACTTCTTAGTGGTAAAAGCTCCATCCTCCTATAATGCTATATTGGTGAGGACAACACTCAACCATCTCAAGGCGGTAACATCCACTTATCACCTTAAGATGAAGTTCCCAACCAATGGTGGGGTAGGAGATGCTTGGGATGAACAAGCTCTAGTATGAGAATTTTATGTACAAGAGTTTAAGAGCAATCAAGGCAAAGTTTGTGCTGTTACAAAAAGAAGTGAAGAGTCGATACCACCCTTACCGCCACCTTTGGTGGTGACTTTAGAAAAAAATGTGGAAGTCAGGGATGAGCAGAGTTTACAATAAGCTGAAGCCAACGAACCACTAGAGCTTGTGACACTATACCCGAACCACCTTGGCACTACCACACGTATTGGGACCCAAGTCTCTCTAGGGCACAGAGAAGCTTTAAAGCAGTTGTTAGTAGAGCATAAGGATGTTTTAGCATGGAGCCATAAGGAGATGCCGGGGATCGACAACAGTATCATTGGCCTATGAATGGATCCCGCACACAAGACAGTGCTCTAGAAAAGGTCATTCAGAGCAGAAAAGTACGCCACCATTAATGAGGAAGGAAAGCGCCTGCTCGCCACTGGATGCAGCAAGGAAGCCCATTACCCATAATGGTTGTTCAACGTCATCTTGGTGAAAAAAGCTCATGGAAAGTGGAGAATGTGCATAGATTTCACTTACTTGAATAAGGATTGCCCAAAAGACAGTTTCCCTTTGCCACATAGTGATGTTATTGTGGTTGCAACGATAGGACACCCGATGCTGAGTTTCATGGATGCGTATTCATGCTACAATCATATCTGAATGCACCCAGCAGATGAGGAGAAAATGTCATTACTGATCGTGGGTTGTATTGCTACCTGGTTATGCCATTTGGATTGAAGAATGCGGAAGCAACCCACCAAAGGTTGACTAATCGCATGTTTTTGGAGCAGAATGGGAAGTCCATGGAAGTATATGTAGAGGACCTGCTAGTGAATAGCAAGGAACCCACCAAGCATCTTGATGACCTACAGGTGGTGTTTAGGATCCTACGCCTTTACAGGATGAAGCTGAATCCTGCAAAATGTGTTGTTGGTGTCGATTCAAGAAAATTCTTGGGGTTTATTGTGTCTGAGAGAGGAATTGAAGCCTCTCCCAAAAAATTAGAAGCTATACTCAACATGAAGCCGCCAAGAAATCTAAACGACATTTAGCAGTTAGCGGGAAAGGCAGTCACCGTGAGTAGATTCATAGCCAGATCAATAGATAAATGCCTCACTTTCTTCCAAGTACTATGCAAGATGCACCCCTGGAATGAAGAATGTGGCGAGACTCTTGAAAAGTTAAAGCAATACTTGGCCAGCCTACCGCTTCTAAAGCAACTAGATTGGGTGAGCAATGTGGTCGAATATTTAGATGTGGGAAAATTGCTCAAAGGAAAGGAGGAGGCAAGGAGGATAAGAGAAGGGCGGCAAGGCTCATGCTTATCGATGGAGTCCTTTACAAAACGGGTGGGGCTTTTCGACCCCGTTACTACGATGTATTTCACCATAAGAAGACAAGTATGTCTTAGCAGAAATACACAGAATATGCAAAAACCATTCTGGCGGAAAAGCCCTAGCCAGGAAAGTGGTAAGGGCAGGGTAGTATTGGCCCAACGCATTAAGGGATGCTCAAGAGTTCACTAAAAGATGCATCAAGTGCCAGACATATGCACTAGTACCTCACTTTCCCCTGGAGGAGTTGACGTCCATGACTACATCGTGGCCTTTTGCCCAATGGGGCGTGGATCTAGTTGTACTTTTCCCCTCAAGAAGAGGCAGCGTGAAGTTCATGGTTGTTACAGTGAACTACTTCACGAAGTGGGCGGAGGCAGAGCCACTGGCAACTGTGACAAGCAAGGTTGTGACAAGATTTTTGTGGAAGAACATCATTTGCAGATATGGGATCCTGCAGAGCATAGTTACAAAAAATGGATGCTAGTTTGACTCAGACCATTATAGGAAATAGTGTGTGGAGCTGAAGATCAAGGTGAAATACTCTTCACCAGGTCACCCATAAGCTAAAGTGATGAAGAAGGCTTTACTCTCAATCCCCAAAAAAAAGGGTCACTGAGAAGAAGGGAGAATTGATGGATGAGCTACCATGAGTACTTTAGGCGTACAAAACATTAGTAAAGACTCCAACGAGGGAATCCCCATTCACAAAGGCAGACGGGTGCAAAGCGATTCCCCTAGTCAAAGTAGGGCTCCCAAGTTTCCAAACATGCTACTTTTCGGCACCCCGAAACTACAAAAAGATGGAGAAGTACCTCGACTTATTGGAAGAGGAAAGGGAAATAGCAGAAGCCAAAATGTTGCACAAAAAGGTTAAGGTCGACCAGTATTTCAACAAGAAAATAAGGTCCAGGACTTTTAAGATAGGGGATTTGGTCTTGAAGAAAAGTAGGGTGACTACCCAAGACGATGGCAAATTGGGACCCTGATGGGAAGGGCCCTATGAGGTGGTAGCAAACAATAGACCAGGGTCATACTGCCTGAAGGATAGGTAAGGCAAGGAGCTACCACACCCATGGAATACAAAGCACTTAAAGAAATTCTATCCGTAGCAATTACATTTATTTCATTTATTTCGTTTTGTTATTGTTACATTTAGATTCATATTCATAATCACATCTACTGTTACTTAATTCCTATCACGTTCTTCTGTGTTTTTATCTCTTGGTGTAAAAAAAGTATACCCTAGGGTAGACATTTGTGCCAAACCTGACACCTGTAGAAAAAGGGCGTAAAGGTCACAAGACCACACCACCCTTAAACACCTATGATAAGCCTTAGTAGCTTGCAGTGCCGTGAAGAAAGGGCACGGAGGTCTTGAGACCACGCCATTCTTAAACACCTATGACAAGCCTTAGCATCTTGCGGTGCCTTGAAAAAAGGGTGTGGAGGTCATGAGACCGCGCCACCCTTAAAGACCTATAACTAGCCGTCTCTCCATTCAAGCCAAAAACATTGGTAGCACAGGTAAAACAGGAAAGGGTTCAAAAGGATTACTTAAAAATTTTCATCACAGACATAAAAGTAAACCAAAATTTATCATTACAAGCATTTATAAGAAAAATTACAGGAGGTAAAAAAGGTAAAAAAGGAAAGGTAAAAATACATGAAGAATAAAGGAGTTAGAAGGTGTCATTTCCAGTGGGCGGAAGTAGTGGAGGGATGCCCCTAAAAGCATCAAGCATCTCATCCTGCCCGAAGGTGTCAACGAGGCAGCAGGTAGCTGCCTTAGGAAAAAATAAGCCTCAATCCAAAGCTGCAAGGTCAGTAGAAGGGTCACTTAGGAGACGGGACCTGAGCCTCAGGATGCCAACACCATAGCCGTAGGTAAATGCACAGTTTTTGGTTGTAGGGGAAAATGTTAACTCGGCCCGCAAGCGTGCAACTTCTGCCCGAGCAACAGCTAACTCATCTTCTTCTCGGTCAATTGTTGGTCTTTTGTGAGGAAGGCCAAATTTAGTTTCCTAAGTTCCTCATCCGAGTCCTTACGACTCTCCTTATACTATTGATGACATCGCCTGAGCTTTGCCAAGGCCTTTTGCACCTTAGAAAGGTCAAGAGAGGTAAGGCGGGTCTTCTCCACAGCGGACGCCAACTCTTGTGCCAGCACTTGACTATGTTCCTACAAACAGGCTAGTTCCTTGCGAGCAGAGTCTAACTCATTGGTGCTGGCAAGGAGGTCAACGTTGAGGCGGGCCAATTTGGACAAAACCCTTCTGAGCAACGGAGAGCTGAGACCTAGTAGAGTCCTTTTCTAATTTTAGAAGCCTTGAGGCAAAGTCATCCCTGGCCTTTGCCTCTTGGGCATGACGTACTTCATGACGAATCCCAAGGGCTTCATTTTCAAAAATCTCCAGATTGCCGTGCAGGGAGTAGGAGTAGCCCTCTGACTGCTCTAACAGTATTTCCAACTCCCTCTTCTTCTTGAAAAGCACCTCCGCCTCCGCCTTCTCCACCCTCCATTTCTTGAAGGCAACCTTGAAATTATAACATAGGCTTCAACTTTCTCAGACTTCCTCTTCCAGGTGGGCCCATTCCGCCATAATCCATGCCACCAAGTCATTGATTCCCAAAAAAAATGATAGGACACTCAGGTCAAAATTACAAATGAGCAAACAAGGAAAAAGAACAAGTCCCATGGTGACATTACCTCAGAAAGCCAGTCCTTTAGACGGCTAGCCATCTTAGCAGTGGCCTCAGCTTGGGCATTGGCAGAAGACGAGGAAACATCGCCATTGGTATCTCCACCATTGATTTCTTCAAGACCATGGAAACCCCCTGGCAAAGAAATTCTATCAGGTCTTGGTGTTGAGTCTGCCATTCATTGTATGGAACATCTAAGGCCCATAGGTGGGCGGGAAGCCCTAGTGTATGCTAGGTCAGCGTCAATTCGACAAGTGTCTTCGCCCATCGCACCATTCAAGCCCTTGGAAAGAAGGAACTTAGTATCCCCACCAAAAGATGGGGTGAACAGGGAAGGAATGCAGAGGCACTCACTGTTAACATTTAGCGAAGGGGTAGTGCCCCTTGAAACAGTATGTGGCAGGGTCTCAAGGAGGGGAATGCTAGTCTCCACTTCTTTGCGCACTTCCTCATGGCGAGGAAGAATAAGACTTTCCTTAGGTTTTATGTACGTGCAGGAACATTATCCGCCCCTTTAGCTGGGGAGATTCTCGCCGGCTCATTGTATACACTCCCAGCTGGGGAATGTATAAGACTTTCCGTCACAGTGGGGCGAACTCCTTCACCCACAATAAGGACCAAATTGAGGGTGGCAACAACTTTAACGTCTAACTCACCTTCCCCCACCAAATCCTTGAACATGGGGAACTCTAAAGTGGGGCTAGACGCCAATGTGGGCACTTTCGGGGAGTTTCAAGCTGGAAGGTGGCGGCTAGGTCAAAAAGGACTAAGCTAGCCAAACCCCTAGCATCTCCCAGGCCTGGGGAGTGCGACCCCATGGGAGAGGTGCCAGGGATAGAGAGCAGAGTAATGACTGGCAAGATGGATGCTTGAGTATGGTCACCCACTGAGGGCGTTAGAATCTTTCTTTGTTTTGAGGCAAGGGACAGGGCGTCCTCAGAGTGAACCCTCTTTCTTTGTCCTTTTCTTCTTTTTCCTCTTTCTTCTTTTCCTTTTCTTTTCTCTTTTCTTTCTTCTACTTCTTTCCTTTCTTCTCTTTCTTTTCTTTCTCTTCTTTCTTCTTAGATCATCCCTTCTTTTCTTTCTTCTCTTGCACAGCTTGGCCATCCTTCTTGTCCTGTTTTGGGGATTTCTTTGGCGGAGAGGGTAGAACTACAGAAAAATCAAGAATGATCACCCTTGAAAGTGGGAGCGATTGGGGGACAGCAGGAAGCGATCGATGTGGGCGGGGGTCAATAAGAGTCAGTCCAAAGACTATTTGGGTGAGCCTCAGCCAAGGAATGGATAGTTTCAATTCAAGATAGTTCTCGGTTAGACAAGGGCTCCATGCTCACCCACAAACCTTTTTCATCAAGAATTAGACCCCAATTAGCCCTAATTGGATCATGCTGGCAGGTTTCAGAGGCAGGAAACTCCCTGCCTTAGCTAGTGATGTAGAAGTACTTACTTGTCCAGTCTTCGAATATCAAGTTTCGAATTGGGCCAATGTCTACCCTTTATCTTTCTTATGAAAGCTTAAGACGTTACCTTTGGTAGCTAGCCTCAGGTTGTAGAAGTATAAAAACTCTTGAGCGGTCAAGTCGGGGTAGAATTCCCCAAGGAGCCCCAAGGCCATACAGAACACAATACAGGCATAGAGAAAGGCCCTTAACACAAAGGGGTGGAGTTGAGTAGAAGCCAAGCAGAAGAGGTCCAGGATGTTGCATAGAGGGCGACAAAAGGGAAGCCTTAATCCATGAGCCAACAGAGGTACGGTCAAGGTGACCTTGCTTGAAAGTCGTAGCACCCTTGTGAGGGAATGTCCAGCTACACTATATTGGGAATGCAATATTCTTCTTGAATCGGTGCCAAATCCCTCGAAAGTTGGGATATCCAAGATGTACGATGATTGTGTGTTTGCAAGATGTGCAGAGCTGCCACCGTGTTCAGTCATGGGAAGAGGAGGTGAAGAGTAACAAATGATCGAAGAGGATGGAACAAGCTAGAAAAAAGAAGAGTCAGAGAGAAAGCACGAGCAAAAAGGCATAGAAATCATACTAAAAGAGGGGAAAATGGAAGGCTCAAGGGAAATATATCAAAAAGGCGAATACGAAGGGTCAACCAACGTAGGCATCATGGCCTAACAAGGGAGCGAAATGGCAATCATTGCATGTAACCCCATAACCATCACCACGTCAGCAGTAAGTCATGAGTGTCCTTATTTCTTGAAAATGAGAAGTGGCGGGATAAAAGGCATGATGGGACAGTAGAGTAACCGATGGTTTTGAAACGGGCTTAGAGGTGGTTAGAAGGGTCTGAAATGTGAAAGCCCATTTAGCCCACAGCAATAGCAGGGTTCACGTTTTAAAAAAAAAAAAATTATTACCAGTCTGCACAAAGTCAAAATTACAGGGGAAAAACCAATGATATATACCAGGTTAGAAAAGACTTCCCCATGTTTGGGAGTGAAGGGAATTAGCGGGGTAGCTAGAGGGCCAATTTAGTGGTTCTAGCCTAGTGGAGAAGACTCCTTATTACATGGCCCAATTTAGAAGTCCCAGGCCCAGTAGGGATCTACACACCGCCTTACATGGAGAGATAAGAATTTCATGCATATACGTGGTTGTTTCGGTTAGTCAAAGATAATCTACACTGATAAACATGGCACAAGATAGACATCACATGAGCATGATCTCATTATAGTACTAATCCAATTCAACATGAAACCTTTATATGTACCAGATAATTCCAAAGACAATCTAGATCTAAATTCTTGATTACTAAAGTGAGACTCTTACTGACTAAAGCATTAGAGTGTTTGCAGGCGTATCATGCTGACATTTTCTTACATCTTGTAGGAACGGTTACGTTTGAGGTGGTGGGACATGTCCTTAACAAGTTTTGTATTAATCTTACCTGACCACTTTTATTGTGCCTATTGCCTGTATATCTACGTTGAGTATGACATGGTTTGCCTGTATAATCTACCAAGTTATTTTTTGTTTTCCATCAGATATAGTTTATCAAAATAGTGAAGAGTTTCCTAAACAATTTGGGCTCCTAATTTTTAGGAGGAATTGACAAGCAGATAAGAATATCTTCTGGTACTCAAAGGGTGAGAAAAATTATATTCCCAAAGATTGATAATGATCACGTTTCTTTGCCTTTATATTATTTGAAATGATGAGTTTGAGTCAAGTATTCTTTTTAAGAGTCTTGAAATATAAATGTCCATATATGAAATCGTAACAATTCAAAAGAGGCAGTGTAACGACCAAGCCTAATAATCCTAAGGTTGGCATGTCTTAGGAAAAAATCTTGTGGGAAATGGGCAGATTTGTTGTAGTGCCTTTTCCAATAGGGATACAAGTCTACTAGTCATTTTCACGTTAAAACTCTTTAACCGAGCTCAACTCAAACGGGTCGTCACCTTCTCCCAAACCTCTCTATAAATATTTGATTTTCACGTGTTATTTGGAAAAAAACCATAAACCTCACAGTCCAACACCGTGATTGATTTTGTGTTGAAAATTTTAGGAAACAACACTATAAGGCAAATAGTTTGATCATAAATTACGATTAGCAATATATATTATTATTAAAACTAGTTCTTTTGAAGCCAGTGTTTACATACTACGGTTGTCATAATATTTGTAAGCACGTCATTCATCATGTTTCATCCGCATATAATAGTTATGTATGTATTATACATATCATGCATCTTACGTAGTATAAGACACGTAAGTTTTCATAAGATCAAGTATAAGATAAGCTTATAATTGTTAATCAGATGATCATTTAGATGCATGTTACCAATACAATTTATGGGTAGATGTGCAAGCCACAGAGATAAGCGTGGTCCACCATAGTATGCTAGAATATTATTAGCGGCCTCTAGATTTGAGGCCAGTGCACAACCTTGCACATAAGGTTAAGAGCTCGGGCCAGTAAGATAAGTATGATAAGTAAGATAATTCAAGAAAAGTCATGCGTGACATAAGCATACGTATGAATGAAAAAAATTTTAAGTTTTCAGCATGAAGTGTTTTATAAAAAAGAAAAAAAAAACTTATGTTAAGTATATTTACGTTATGATGAGTTTCTTACCGAGTCATTGACTCATTTTTGTTTATTTTTATGTTTCTAAACCACCCAGGTCAAAATATTTATGAAAATAGAACTGTAGGATGGGACTTGGTCCAAGGAGGCATGATAGAGGCCTAGATCATGTATAGGGATTTTAAGTTATGATTTTTATAGCACAAATTTTGAGAAATTTTGATAAATGCTTCCGTGCACTCTCTTTTATGATTTCAGTATTTGAATAAAGAATTATTTTATTGATAGAATCTTTGCACCTTGCACTTCCTTTAGAATAAAAGAAAATATTTTTAAGTAAAGGTTGAGTAGTACACTCCGGCTCTAAAAAATTTTTAAAAGTGACTTTATTATTAACCGTGTGGAGCAGGATATTATAGGCAGATTGACAACAAAATTTGGCAGTAAAACAAGTTTAAATTAGTAGGAGTAGGTAGATAATGTCCAGTGCTTTCATTTGATTTATGTTGGGATTTGTTTATAAGTAAAAAGATTATGTCTAAGTTATGAATGGACCTTTTGCGCTAAATTATGAAAGATTATATCTAATTGTTAATGCTCAATCATGAGTAACTGTTTTTAGTTCTATAAGCTAATTGCTATATGTCTGCCAGTGGGATCTCTATTTCTTCATCTTTCTCTCACGAAAGAACAATAGCAGAGCATTATTCATGTAACCTTTTCTAGCATAAAACCTTTCAAACATGTTTCGTTTGCTGCCTTCACTGATCTTCACAAAACATATCTGAATGAACCTTTCTATTGCTTTCCCACATAGTTAATATTTGTAGTTTGAGTGAATTGTTAATAATTTACTATGACAGTTTCTTTACATTGACTTTACATCTTACCTAAGTTATGCTTACTACTAGTACAACTTTGCACGATCGATCTGCATGTGTATTAGTTAAAAACTTTTTATAATGTTTTGAACATGTGGCATGTAGGTCCAGTTTGTGATTTTGGGACTGTTTAAATGACCAACTTGAACATGTGGGGCTGTTTTAGTGATATAACTAAACAGCCCCAAGTTGAGTCAATATTTTTGTATTGTGCTTTTGGGACTGTCTTAACGATACTATTTTGTTTGTTTGTTGTATTCTAGTTCTTAAATCATGAATATAGAAGGTACAAGTACTCCTACATCCACATCTACATCTTGTCCTAACGTCTTAGTATTAGCATTGGCCGTTTGTTCATAATTGTAGTCAAATTTGAGTTAAAAAGTGTCGATCTAGTGGCTTTAGGTAATTTCAATCAATTTCATCCCACATTAAATTAGGTATAAGGTTAGATAAATTAGACTTTCTATTACTTTTTCATCCCAGATATATTGGAAGATGACCATTGGGGAAAAAAATATAAAATAATAATTAAAAATGTTTTCCCTTAAGCTATATATAATTCCTTACATATTTGTTGAACATTAATGGTTAGCCACTAACTTTTATATATATTGCACTAACATTTGGCAATTAAAGACGTACTAATTAATGCCAGTGCACTTCAATGAATTGATTTTGTCCATTCGATCACAAAACGGCCGAGAAGAATAAAATCCCAATTGCTATTGCAAATAAAACTTTGACTAATTGTGATCTCCTCAAACTCCAAGCTATAAATTTTCCCCGTATAAAGTTTTCTAGAGTGAAAAATACGTTTAGGGGCTCGAAAGTTTTCAAGGGATGACTTGACGTTTACTAAAATTTCTCCTAGCCGTATACGTTTGATCATCAAAGTCATGGTAGCGATCTCAATTCATTGTGCCACTCCAAGAGGCCATGCTTTATCAAAGGACTCTGACCAAGGGGGCAGCTGAGGTGACATATACCTATGACAGAGTATAGGCAATTGAACCCTGGAAACCAGGTAAACCAATCCCCATGTATGAAGAAGTCTCTTTGAACTCTCTATTCATTTGTACAAACTACTAAGATGATACTGACTTACGCATTGGAGACTCTCCGGTCTACACTAAGGCCCCTGTCTCTTTGAGTTTTCTCTGTATTTGCAGGCCCGAGACCATAAACTCGAGTCCCTGGAGCCTAGCTCAAAGGAGTGTAAAACATGACGTTAACAAGTGTAATTTATCATAAAAAGATATGATCATTGGAAATTGAATGCAAAACAAATAATAAAAAAAATAATATTTTATTATTATAGAGAGGTTAATTACTAAAAAGATGTTAAGCCTCTTTTACTACCCTATCGCTTTTCTATAGCAAGATTTAAATTTAATACAACTAATCATCAGCTGATGAAGAGTAAACACTTTCAATGTTAGGATCCATAAAGAGTGTATGGTGTGACGCCCCCAACTCCCACGTATGGACATGTGGAAATCGAGACGTCGGGATGATGACAACACGGGTCACACATCCCATCACCAAGTGCCAAGTGTGTGTACAATTAAATAACGCAGCGAATAATAAATATCTTACAACTAAGTACCAGAATTTTTATTTAAATACAAACTCGCTTAAAATACACATAATAAAATATTACAAACTCAACACTATTTCAAATCCAAATACATAACATAAAAACAAATATAGATAATCTTCAAAGATAGGCAACTCCAAGTTAAAACTATGGCAGAGCTGCCTCCTTGGGCTCAGCCTCCTCCTCCTCCTCAACTTCTGCATCAAAATCTACGATACCAAAAAATGGTGTTGTAGGTAAGTAATACTCTAAACGCCATAAGATAAAAATATATTAAACTCTACAATATGCATGAAAGAATGCCCAACACACATGTCCCATAAAACATATTTTTCCACGCATGCCAAAAGTCTCATTTGGCCCAAAATATTTCCTTTAAACTTTTTCCTCACCATTATCCCAGATAATGGCCCAAAATCAAGTCTCAAACAAATTTCCACATTTTCCTTAACCGAATGCACCATAACCTCCCCTAGGAGTCATCCGCAAGCCCTGGCTCCCTTCATCACACCACGGATAACGACCATGCGTAAGACTTCGTAATGAGCGATGTCCAGTTCCGCGCCCCGCGCGTTTGTAGCCAAGCATCCTCTAGCCCCCGCCAGCAGAGGGGCCACGAGGTCTGTACGAGAGCGTTACCATCCCGCCCGCTCCCGTTGTTGCCCAGCGACGACAACCCAGGGGACGTCACTCAGTATATTACACTCCCGAGTGACCAGAGAAGCTCCACCGAGATAATACCCCATCTCGGTTTGGGGTCGTGATACACACGCACCCAAAAATCCATTTAACTCATGAAAACCCAATTTTCAATAATTAACATATGCATATGCATGCACAATGCAATGCAAATAATATTACACAAATTAACCAACACTTTCCAAACATCCATAACAACCAAACAAGCAACTCTGTCCTCAAATCAATCCGACCCTCGACTCGTCGGACTCAGTCTGGAATAACTAACCAGTCACAAATAATTATTGTAAAAGTAATAATATATGTAAATCTAAACTGAAGTTTGGAAAATACTTACAGTGCTATATAATAATTTTCGAAGGATCGGCGAGCAGCAAACGGCGAAGAAAAAGAAACGTAACAGTGAAAAAACACTGTGGTCGTGGGTTGTAAAATATCCACTTTTGAACGGAGACAAATCAAGACTCGGGATTGATAGAGAATGGTTTAGAGGTGTTTATGAAACTAGTGGAAGTGAGGGTTAGCTGTGGGTGGCAGCAAAAACGGCAGTAGGAGGCTGAAATACCCAAATCGAAGAGTTAGGTCGTGGGGGCTGTTCCGGCGACGGATCGAGGCCGAAAATGGGTGGTTTAGGATGGCAAGGAGTCAGTGATGAAGTGGTGAAGAGGTGGTGGCCGGAGATGGAGCGACGGCAGCAGATCGGTGCAAAAGTCGTTCGGCTTGGAGTGGCTTTTCCGGCTAAACGACGGCTTAGATGGCCGATCTAAGCCGTGAAACTTGGTGGAGATGATCACCGGCCGGAGGGGAAGAAAACTGGGTGGGTGGTGTGCCGCACGGTGGCCGGAGACGATAAGTCTGGGCGGAGAGAGAAAACGAACGGAAATGGAGAGAGAGAGGGTGTCGCGCGAGCCAGACAGGAACGGAAAGAAAGAAGGAAAAGAAAGAAAAGAAGAAGAAAAAAGAGAAAGAAGAAAAAGAAAAAGAGAAAAGAAAAGATGGAGGAAAAGAAATGAGGTCCAATCCTCACCTCTGGAGTCCAAAAATTGATCCAACTAAAACTACTTTAAAAGCAATAAAACCAAGAAAATAATTTAAACACCACACATAAAGCAAAAATATAATAAATAACTAGTAAAAACTAACAACTTAATTTTAAATCCAAAGACAAGCTAAAATAAATTATACAGCAATTTAAACTCAAACAACCAATAAAATCCAATTAAAATCTGATAATTTAAAATAAAAGAACCAATATTTTAATTAAATTAAAATACTCCTTCAGTGAAAATACATGTAAAAATGGGGTATCATGTATGGAATAAATAGAAGAAATGTGAGAAAGAAATTTATATGAATTAGTGGTGAATATTCTTATAATATACTTAGGAATATACATAAGAATATTTAGAGATTTTTTTCTTAATTCTCGGAAATGAATATTCTCGTAATACAATAAAAATATCTTGAGAATATTCTCATAATATGATCATTTTTTTTCATCCTTTGATTTATTTATAATTTTTGTTTGGCTAATATATGTATATGATGGGATTACATCACATTATATATTGAGATATATTTCAAATATCAAAAGATATGAAGATATTGCAAATGCGTTCACTACAAGAAATATGGTCATTAGCATCGCTTGTTTTGGTTGCAAAAACAAGGAAAAATCGACGCAAATATTTTTTTGCATCGATTTTTGATCGTCGACAGTTGGATGCAATTATTTGGTTATTTTTAAGTTTCAGCATCCATTTAATGAAATGGTTGCTAATACCTTAACTTTTGCATCGATTTTTATATGTTAAAAAAACTCAAAATTGGTTGAAATTGGTTATCCCAACCACTCTGGTGTTTGGATGTGAATGGATATTAGCATCCATAATAACTCGATGCAAAAAAACTCTATTTGGATGCAATTGGTGCAAAAAGTCTATCATGTTTGTCCATTCGCATCCATAATAACTCGATGCAAAAAAAAAATATTTGGATGCGAATGGATATTTGCATCCACAATAACTCGATGCAAAATAACTTCATTTGGATGTAATTGGTGCAAATAGGTTATCATGTTTGTCCATTCGCTTCCATAATAACTCGATGCAAAAATAAAGTTTAGTTGCGAATGGATTTTTGCATTCACAATAACTCGATGCAAAAATAACTTTATTTTGATGCAATTGGTGGAAACATTTTATCATGTTGTTATTTCGCATCCATAATAAGTCAATGCAAAAAATTGGTTTGGATGCGAATGGATATTTGAATCCACAATAACTCGATGCAAACATAACGTCATTTGGATGCAATTGGTGCTGCCATTTATCAGTTTATTCCCATCCTCATTAATATTAGACACCCTTTTTGCAAACAATAAGTGGAATAGCAAATGCCTCTGTTTTTCCATTGCATATTTGTGGATTTTGCATCAATTTTAGGTTGATGCAAATACATAATTAAAAACATTTAGGTGGTTTAGATTTTCTGAGATGCACATAATATCTTTATCATCCAAAAGATATTTCCCTGCAACTAATTTTACAACAAACCGTACTGTACATGCTGGAATGTTAAGACTATTGTATATTAATTTGTTTTCAATCAACCCCTAGCCTTTTGAGTAGTAAAAGTGGATTCCAAATATTTACTACTCAAATTGCCCCCTAATTAAACATATACATAGTTGGAGATATATATATATATCTATATAAACTGTTATAATTAACCCATTAATTAGTTTATACATATCCCCATAATGTATAAACTGGAAGAAAGATTCATAGCAATTAGCATGGCAAATATTGTAAACCTTTACAACGTGCAGCCGAACTATATATATATATATATATGAAAATATAGCATGGTGCAAATGAACCTAGACATCAACCAAATCAACCCATCTGTAATTCCCGGTATTTTCTAACAAAAGTCATGACAAAAATGGAATTAACTACAAGCATTTTGCAGTAAAATATACCAACATAAAATCATCTACACAATTCCAAGTCAAGCCAATCACCAAGTATATCTACAAATTGCTGACACATGCTCTGCATGTTGTGCTCCAAATTGCTGACACATGTTCTGTTCTTTCATTCAGCCAAGACACACTCCACAGTGCATTTTTGTAATATATATGTATATTAACATGTTACACTAATGGGCAACAACCACCCATATACTTAGCTAGTTGCCCATTTGCCATTACAATTACCAGTTTATATAATAACTAGTTGTACATAAATAACTGAATTTTATTATATTTAACTGCTGCAATAATCTAGTCCTGCAAATTACTAAATAACATCATATTACATTCCATCAAATGTTAACCAAAATAATATAAACACTTACCATGTACTGAGTTAGTGGGTGGGACATCCAAAAACACAAAATGAACAGGCTGGGGAAGCAGATGTGGGTAAAATTTCTTCAACCAATGCAGTTCCCAATTTCAGCATCTCTCTATCATCCTTGGTTCCACCAAACTAAGGTGCAACATTTCAGGGCTTTTGATCATCAACTTACTCCCATGCTTCTTTCAGGGCAGCACCCAATATGCACATATATATAAGCAGCCACATCTTCACAACTATGCACTGTATTACTTCAACCAACTGGTCAACCATTTTATAATCAATAGACATTGTTCACACTCATTTCCCACCAGATTTATAAATACCATGCACACAATTTGTATCCATTTTGTTAAGCTAAAATGCATCATCAACCATGGATAGAATATAACCATCAAAACTTAAAAAAACCAAGGCTATATATTTATTATTGATTGGTTTTAATGAAAACTTCTCAGAAAGGGATTCTTCCCATTGCTTTTAGTATACCCAGCCCATTTTTAATTGACCTAACCCCAGCCACACAATAAACATACTAATTTTTGTAGTATTACTGGTGAAATACACATGTTTCTAACTCAAGAAAAGTGAATGCACCACATTCATCTAGTTATGTCCAGCAATCACAACAACACATTTACCAACATTGTTTAATATTGACAAATATATAATTATCATTCAAGTCAATATAACCTACCAGCATAATCATAGGGTTAAAAAATTATTAGTTTATAAAAACAGCCACCAATAACTGCACAGTTATGCCCTTTAAGGCAAAAATGGTCTGAAATAACTTTACCTATTTATGAACTCCCAGATTTAACATCCAACCTCGAGTCGAACCATATAATGAGGGATCATCGTGTACTTGTAGAAGTCGATCAACTTTTATATGTTCATACATCCACCATAATACCAAGCAACCCCAATTGAACCCCTTGACACTTGTGATAAAAACCAAAATTTGTTAATCTTCTACATCTGATTTTGCATTACTACTTAAATGAAAACAGTTTAAAGTATGTTACTTACAGGCATGAGCCACCCAAACAAACCACCAAAATAATATATTCATGTGTCCCCATATCAGTTTACAGGGACATGGATTTTACACTGCTCCATTTCACATCTATACAAAAGACTCTATTGGTACTAAGATATATCTAAAGTCCAACAACTCCCACACCTGCTACTCAGCTAGCTCCCACAAAAAAGTTTCTTTAACCCCCCCACACCCATTAACAAAACCCATCCCACTATATAAGAACCCCAAAAATTCCCAAAAAATGTTGTCTTTTTTGTAACATTTGGTCATTGAGTCTCCCCTTCAGACTCACCGGCTGACTGCTGTTCAGCCAACAACCACCTCAAAATTTTGTCAGTTTCAAGTTGCCTCCATCATTTTAATCATATCTCTTTTCATAACCTCTACAGTTGCCTTGTGATACTCAGTGTCTTTCTGATGTCGTTCCACTAAGGTAGCGTATTCTTTATCTAGTTGACGGTCACGTTCTCTTGTTGACTCTAGGATGACCATTTCACCTAGGCCACTTGCATAGCCAGCCCTATGCCCATGTACCTCCCTAAATATAGCTGTCATTGCATCTTCCGTACGTTTTTCAAGTTCCAAACTAGTCATTTTTTAAACCATTTCTTTCTGCGCATACACACACAAAGTTATATGGGGGATTGATCCCTTGCTGGAAAATCACATCTGTTAACCAAGCATTAGCAACAAGTTTTACTCCAGCTTTAATTTGTAATTGGACTGAAAATATTAAAAGACTTACATGAATAGTTTCTATTTTAGGAGTCATGAATTGATTCCTCTTCTTCGACTAGTGAACATCTTTGTAAAACTCTACAAAGTTGACCCCTTCATAACGCTATTGGAAAAAAAATGATAAACATCACAAAAAAATAACAAGAAGTCAAAAACAGTAGCAAAATAAACATTACTATGGATGCCTTAATCTTATCCAGCTGAAACAACCTCATCTAAATTGAGTCGAGCTCTATAAAGGATTGTCAACTTAATGCCCATGTAACATTCATGTGCTGAATTGTTCTAGTTTGTCACCAAGTCCAATATAACAACAAACCACAAAAGCCCAGAGGTAATTTCCAACATTGACATGCATGACTAGCTAGTGAAAATGGATAGAAACAACACAGGGCACTCATAAAATAAATTCAACAGGATGTCCAAACATTGTCATCCAATGCAGCTCATGATTATGCACAACAAGTTTATGCCATAAAATAATTTGCTAATTTTTCAGTTTAAGCAAAATATACCTAATCGCCTTTATTTTTTAAAGATCACAACTCTTATACCTTTTCCTCTAGAATCCTTACGAATGATTTCCTCACTGCTGTATGATTGATGTTGTGCTTTTTGCGATTCTCTCTATTTTGGTTAGATATTTTCTACATACAACAAGCCAATCTTATGAAACGGTGGTTAACATGAATTCATTCCTTCAATGCCTACGTCTAATTCAAGAATAGAATTAATGGAAACAATTGAAGACAACTGAATACATACCTTGAAGGAATCACTTCCCCACCTATCACACAGTTTAGCCCATACTATTGGGTCGACCAAGATTGACCCGGATGCCAATGCCTCCTCATGGCTACGATATGAAAGATACTTTTTGTGTAAGCCATGGTGGAAAGCATGCTTATGCAATGCTTTCGTAACTATCATCCGATGATTATAAAGATCCCAATCCAATTCGAAGTCACCCTACACATGCAAATTGTGTATGTCTTTTTCATATTGCCATACCAGAGTGAACAAGTATAAAAAATTTGTAAATGGCTTACTCAGTCTCACTCAATCAGCTCATCCTTATCAGCCTTGGGTACATCGGTCCATCATCCATAACTCATGTCCGCATTATGTTGAAATATCCAAGTGATTCGTGTCGTAAACATCCTGACATTTTCACAACATGGGGCCATCTCTCCATCGTTAATTTTGAGAGGTATTTTAACATGCTTTCGAAATTTGTCGAATTCAATGCACTTTGTAGGCCCCCGTCCAGGTTTCTTCTGTTTGACCGGCTCTATTACAGGCATTGTGGTGGGCTCCGCTAAAAAGTAAACAAACTGGTTAAACACATATTGTCTATTTACAATTAACAACTTTAAAAAGATTGGAAAATCAACCATTGCTCACTAATATCGTCTCTATGACTCTCAGGTCCCGGCCTTGGATTTGGACGTGGAGAACCCACATCACTTGGAGGTTCAATAGAGTCATCATCACTTGGCTCATTAGGTTCTGGAGGGGTTTGTGAATTTATAAGGGGTCGATGTGGGAGGCCAATAAATGCATAAGGTTCAGGTCGCCGTTGTACTTTAAGACCCCATCCTCTCCCCCTTCCTCGGCCACTTTGTGCCATCAGCTCTCCTAAAATTCAATATTAGATACATACAGAAATCAGCAATTGAATATGGCAAAATAGGGTTGAAAAGCACATTTGAACATAATGCATCCACAATATCCTGATACATATTCAGGCAAGGATGACTACTGGAACATCACTAAATAACAACCCACATTGTCATCAAGTACTGCTTTTCCAGCATATTGCTTAGTAGTAAAATATATCCACATTTTATTAATGCATGAAATAATTACACAATCCAGACGGATTTGTAGCTATATTATGCTAACTATTAAGCTTACAAAAACTTGTAACAATGATACATGTGTCGCAGTAAACAATTGATGACTATTTGAGGATGCGATGCACTTTAAATGACTGGTTTTTACCTCTTGTGTTGCTGCTCCTCATGAAGACTCTACTCCAGATACAAATTGCCAGGCTATATGCATAAACATATTCCTCTCCACAAACACTTTTGGCAAGTTATTGTGTCAGTTAACATTATTAGTGACTAAGGTAGTATAAAGTAGAAAAATAAGATTGCATATATTTTGCCTGACAGCGTCTATTGCCAATTAGTTGTTGCAAATTTTTACTAATTAATTTAATTGGAAAAGGTACACTAAAGCATAATCACCATGAAATGCTTACTTCATGCCCACTTCAAACATTAACTATCACCCATACCCTACATATTCTGTCCAGCTAAATCAGTGAAGTGCTTCTCTTGGCCACTAATGTTAAGTATTATTCTCTCATAATTACTCTAAAGTGAGGTTCCACCATAGTTGACTTAGATTAACTATATTTTAGCTGTACAATTATAGAGGTAACTTCATCCAACTTTTATGGGCATGCATCCAGTTGTTCAGTTTATTTATTCATTTCCACTATGTTCCAACTAGCTAATTAGTGATGTAAATTTGTCCCCCTTCCCTCATCCTCCTCCTGTGGCTATATTGATAGGTTGGTGGTGTACTTAAGCTATTACATTCCGAAAGAAAATTGTGGTTGGGTCGGACCATGGAAAAGGAAGTTGCACCCTTTAATTCCAAACTTTTGACTGGGTTGAAAAACTGATTACTTCAGCACAAAGTGACCTATTAATCTACTCGAACCCTCTACCATTTTGCTATAGTATGGCCTAGTTCAACACTAACCTTTAGCTGTGTGGACTTGGAAAATAAAATAAAAAGAAAATAGCAACCTCTCGAGTAGATGATCTACATACATTTGAGAGAGAGACTGAGATACACCCAGCAAACATTCTCTTGCTAAGTGCACTCCAACCAACTCCAACAAAAATTACCTAAGATGGTGCAGGATCTAGGTATGGATAGTGTGCCCCTGAAAATCACATTTTCCAGAATTTCAACATATTCTCACAACTGTTGGATGCTACATGTCAGTGCACGCATGTCGAGTCATCTATAAAAAATGTAAAAGTTCTTCATTAGGAGGAAGTGGGTAAGAGGGAAGAGGAAGTGGGTGAGAACACATGACTTACCCAGGTGAAAGTCCTGAGAATACACTTCTGAGACCCATGATCCAGTACTCTTGTTAGCTTTTGCATTGAGGAGTGAACAAACTTTACAATTTTTCCCCTTAAAAAAAATATCAGCTGGTACATCTCCCGCTCCTCAATGCCTCTGTACTTTGGTTTTCCCTCCATTAGGTACTTTTCCCCCCAATTGAGAGCTACACCACACAGCCTATTATATTGAGAGATTTTGGAAAACCTAGGATGTGTTGTTCAGGCTGGAAAACCCAAATATCTTGGAAAACCTACAATGTGTGTCAATATTAGCCCCTTAACAAGTACTTCAGCACATTTTAACATCCATCCACTACCAGTCGTATTTGTTTTTTCAAAGATTGAGATACACCACAACCAATTAAACACATCAGCCCAACTTAAGTCAAACTTATGGACACTTGGTCAATATTAGTGGCTTAAAAATAGGTTGTTCAGCTTTTAACAGTCAGCCACTATAAAAACAAATTGTTTTTATAAGATTAAGATACACCATAGCCAATTAAACACATCAGCCCAAATTAAGTCAAACTTATGGTATTCTTAGTCAATATTAGTGGCTTAAAAATAGGTTTTTCAGCTTTTAACAGCCACCCACTATAAAAATAAATTGTTTTTATAAGATTAAGATACACCCCAACCAATTAAACACATCAGCCCAAATTAAGTCAAACCTATGGTATTCTTAGTCGATATTAGTGGCTTAAAAATAGGTTGTTCAGCTTTTAACAGCCAGCCACAATAAAACAAATTGTTTTTATAAGATTGAGATACACCACAACCAATTAAACACATCAGCCCAAATTAAGTCAAACCTATTGTATTCTTAGTCAATATTAGTGGCTTAAAAATAAGTTGTTCAGCTTTTAACAGCCATACACTATAAAAACAAATTGTTTTTATAAGATTAAGATACACCATAGCCAATTAAACACATCAGCTCAAATTTAGTAAAACCTTTGGTATTCTTAGTCAATATTAGTGGCTTAAAAATAGGTTGTTTAGCTTTTAACAGCCAGCCACTATAAAAAACAAAGAGTTTTTATAAGATTGAGATACACAAACAGCCAATTAAACACATCAAGCCCAAATTAAGTCAAACCTATGGTATTCTTAGTCAATATTAGTGGCTTAAAAATGGGTTGTTCAGCTTTTAACAGCCAGCCACTATAAAAACAAAGAGTTCTTATAAGATTGAGATACACAAACAGCCAATTAAGCACATCAGCCCAAATTAAGTCAAACCTTTAGACCCTTGGTCAATATTAGTGGCTTAACAAAATTACTTCAACTTTTAACAACCAGCCATTGCCACTCAAATATATTTTAATATTAGTATAATTTACAGCACTGACAATTATTAGAGTCATATGAATAACCTCTGTTATGGCTCACGTACCCTTAACTCCTCAATGCTCAAGCGGCAGTAAATACTTATGTTGTGGCAACAATCTGAATATCAATTGGTATGAATATAACATCTGTTTAACTCATACATAAATATGGCCAAAACATGGTTGATGTAAATTTATTTAGAACTGCCACAAATTGGGTTGAAGTCTTAAAATTATGCAATTATACATTAGTTTAATAACTGCCAGTGCTAAAGAAATTTAATTCCCAGTTAAATTATATATTATAGTTGAGTACTAGAGTTCTCCATAACAGCATTCCAACACAAACTAGTATGCAATTTTTCGTAATTACACATGCTCCTTTATTTATCTGCTGCATGCACGAGCTTGAAGCAGAAGAAACCCAGCTCACTATGTGCCAAGCTATATGAAAAAATTCTCATATTCAATCTGTACATCAAGCTGTTTATTCTGTTGTACATGGATTAATTAAATTTCCTTTACCACACATGGAATACTCTACTTCCAACACAATTTTTCTCCTGTACCTAATTCTGCTTCAATCAACCCCTTGTCTTATTTTTAACTAATATTAGAGTTGGATAGCTAAATGGAGAAAATCAGTATACAATCCTCATATGCACATGCCATGCATTTTGTGGATGAGGGTGCCAAGATCCAATAATTAGTCAGTACATTACATACTATTTAACCAATACCACTCACACAATACATGGTTTTTCTGGTTCCAAACAGTTGGACTCCAGGTTTGTCAAGCTTTAACGACAAAGTATGCAAAAGGCCTTAACATCACGTGCAGAAACACACACTATATGATTAGTGACCTATTAATTTCATTTCTCACACTTGCAACTACGTGGTGCACAATTTATCAAAGTGCCAAAAGCAAGGGGAACATTTTCATGATGAATAGAAAACAAAACAAAGAAAATTACTAGATCTGTAGTTGGAATATGTGTGTATACACATGATGACAGAAGTATATATTTATATATATATCACAAAATACAGGGAAAACCTTAATTTACATCAAAGAATGACAACAAGAACTCATGTAGTTCTAAAAAGAGAGGGGAAGGTGAGTGAATAAAAGGGAAAAGATCGAAGAAATAAAAGCTAAGCCTTGGGGGGATCGTGCTAGAAATCTCCAAAGGTGGACAAGGCATAGACTAAGGTATCAATATGAGCATAATGCTTGCACTATATACCAGCATGGAGGTCATAGGCATTAGTGAGCAGCCATACTATGGATACTTGCGCTAGATAGATAATGTTGTTCCAGTTATTACAAACTTATTGCATTATGATGGAATTGAGGTGGTCCTACAGAAATCCTAATGCTTTCATTGTGGATAGAACATTTTAGCTAACTTTTAGATAATAGAATAAAAAGCCTATTGATTTAACAGGCCACATCTAAGTACATGTTACTTCAATTAACTAGCATGGACTAGGATGTCATGGGGTTTAGATCTTCCATTTTTTGTTGTTGTTCAAATGCTGGCAATGCTTGTTACTTTTGTTTTCCATAATAATGTTGTTAACTCACCACTAGATGTATCTTGAATCTGTATTGGATGACCCAAAGGAGGCTGTTTCAGTGGTACTTGGAATTAAATATAGAGTTGAGCAAATTCCTTTCGATAAAAAAAGAAAAAGAAAAAAAAAAGAGATGATTGAACATGACAGTCTTATCCGTATACAGGAAAGGTAAAGGCATTGAATGTTTGTTTTGTTTGTAGTGATGACTGGCATAAGTTCTGTAATTGTATGAATATTTGTAATTTGCAGTTAGACATCAATAATTGTTTGAATCTCTTTATTTTGCAGGTAGACATATATCCATCAAATGTTGATACCAGCCAAGTGTAGTGATTTTTATGCACCAATGCATGCTGCTAGATTACATATATACTTCACTCCCAGGTTTAAATGTATAGCCATGTTCACAACAATTCCAATGAGTAGCATATATTTATGTGTTTAGTGGCAGTAGACATTTTTAGGAATTTAAGCTATTGCATGGCAATTAGATACCTACTATTATGTATAATGTGAAAATAAATGAAATGTTCTCATTCAAGCTTGTATGAAAACTGGATGGCAAGTACATGAAAATGGAAGTAAAGTATATGGTGTTTGATTTATATTAATTTGCTATTGGGAACATCGCATACTTTTTGATGATTAATGGTAATTGATACATACTGGGCAGCTAGTTTGGCAAGAATCAATACTTTAAAACATTTATTTTATGATTGGTAGAGAATCAATATGCCTAGATGATATACAGGGGATTGGAATTGAGATAGAGGTTGTTATTTCAAAGTTGAGGAAATTATAAAACTATCATATTTGCAAACGTACCTGGGTTCAAAATAGCTTTCAAAATAAGATTGGTTGTATTCCAAACACCCATAAAAATAGAGCTAATTCTACGAGTTAGACACGATGTCGGAAAACCCAGCACATATTTTGGCATTTCCTGCACCATACATGCTCACCGCATGATGAACATTACAGAGATTGCGGCATGTTACGAATTCACCGCATGTAAAATCTATGAAATTGCGGCATCTATGAATTCTCGGTATGTAGAATATCTAAAATTGCGGCGTCTACCAATTCACTACAATCTTTCAGGAACAAAGCTTCTTACGGAGAGCCCCAAAATCGCCGTCAATTGGATTTTACAGCGCTACAAAATCACCATAAATGACCCAAATTTGCGACATCTCCTCACCACAATTGCCGTCATACCAACTTGGCTAGGCAACTTTACTGCGAGATTTGTCGGCCGAGTTAGCAGCAGTTGTTGTGGCCGCCAATCGTTTCTCACTGAAACCCATCTGAGCAGACATTTTACTTTCTACCAATTAGCGATGAACTCAAATCACAGTTTTTTAAAATTTGCTACAAGAAAATAGGGGAATTGCGGTGAATTTGCTCCTCGCGAGAAGTCAAATTTCTTGTAGTGGGAGTATCGGCAATATATTGGATGTAAAAATTCAATGTTGAATTTCTAGGGAAAAAAATACCTCAATGTAGGATTTGTCATGTGGGGCTTTCTCGCTCCTCCCAGAAATCGAGCTCTACTTTCCATCTACACAAATGGTGGGATTCTTCTGGACTAGTCTTGGCATCCACAATATTAAAAGGATAGTTGTGCTGAATATAGTATCTCCTTAAGAAAAAACAACAATTTCCAAAAACAAGCCATAAACCCTACGAAAAATATACTAGATTGAAGACAATGGAAGGAATTAAGGAGATAGGCTCTTTCATTCTGACAGTTACCTTATGATTCTAGGAACATTTCTTCAGGCTTTAAAAATGGTAGAAGGTGTCTTTGATTTAGGAAGGGAACATCAAAAGGTCATGGCAGAGGGAGGAAGATGATGGTGGGCAATAACGGGAGATTGAGTAGTGCGGGAAACCGTGAAGGGAGAAACAAGCTATGCAACGTTTCTTCAAAACAAACTTAAGATTTGTAAGTTTTATTGCACCGTTTCTTTGAAAATCGCCTTCATAATTCTCTATCATTCAGATAATTGCCGGCGCAAAAGAAGTTTCTCTATTGCGACGACAAAATCTATGTAATAGGCAAATATGCTGTCGCAATAAATATTGTCACTGTTCACTCGCGCAAATTTTACGTCTGAGTGGTATATTCAACGGCGACGATGCAAATGGATGCAAAAAATGACTATTAGCATCCAATTCTTTTGCAAGAATTGCCAAAACGACACTTAAAGCCTTATTCCTTGTAGTGATTGGTAGTCAAAAAAATATTTGAAATTAATAAAATAATTTATTTAAATAATATAGAAAAAAATAAATAATAAGTGGATATATAGTATAATATTGGAAAAGTCATCAGCTTATTACTCGCTCGAATTTGAATAGTGTGTCATCTAATTTAATTTAATGACGGTAGAATATGCAAGCCGGCACCTTAATTGATTTATCGACCAAGTACATATGGGCTTTGGACTAATTGGGAAGGAAGAACTGAACTTGAGGTGGTTTATGCGATGCATTAATAAATAAGAGTATTAGCATTTGACCGTTTGTGCATAGTTGTACCCAAGTTTGAGTTAAAAAGTGTCGATATCGTGGCGGCTTTAGCTAATTAACTAGCTAGACGCGGTGAACCATAACAGGACTAAAACATTAATGACATTTACTACAATTTCTCGTTGCCCCAACGTATACGTCCGATCGACCTTAAAGTCACTGTCGCGACCTCAATTATCGGAATGCATACAGGAGTTTCCTGCCTATCTATCTAGAAATGATGACGACCCTTCCACTTTCCTGCCCCGTCTTTGCTTTCTTTTTCCTCTCTGGTATGCCTCGTGATGACGATGATCATGAGTATCGAAATTTCTTCAACGTTTTAGCATGAATAAAAATATTAATTGCTTTTATTTATTTTGTCATTAAGCAATCATTTAATTATGGATTTTTATTATATATTTATATGTATTTTAGATATATGTATGATCGCGTTTTAATTATGGACCTCCAACCACTACAAGAGATGTTAATGTCTAAAATTGGCATAATAGATCGGATGGAGGAAATAATTATGATCGCATTTCAATATGGTGCTCTTCAGGTTCATCTATAAAATAATAATAAATAAAGAAATAGAAATAAATAAAGAGAGACACAGAGATTAATTACGTTGTTCGGTTATTACAAAATCTCTTCACGTTCGAACCTTGCAACTCACGGTAGACTTTCAACCATCACACCCAAAAAAAAAAAAAAAGAATTAGTGATGGTTGTAGAATAAACAATCTCAAAATACTTTCTATGATGCCTTTTAATTAGGTGACAATTTTAAACCATCACAAAAAAGTTTTGTGATAGTTTTTTGACTTTTTTTGTGACGGTTTCTTCTATCTCAATAAATGAAATCTATTGTAGTGTACCAACTATTGACCTCTATGTTGAAAAAATGAATTAGTTTGATTTATTTTTTAAATAAGCCTTTCACAAACATAAAATTATGATCGAGTAATAAACTATATATTTTAAATGAAACTTGAATTGATTATTATAAATCTGTATAAACTTGAATAACGTATAATTATTATTATTTTTTGTCTTAAATTTATCTTTATAATTTTAAGATATCTTAAGTATTTAAAAGTAAAAAGGAAAATGATCATGTTCCTATTATGATAAATATTCCGTAAATTTTTATAAATATAGTCATTGTTATGTATATATAAATTATCTAATGATACTCTCAAAGCTCATTTTATAAAAATAGCAAATAAAGTTATATATTTATCTTGCCCAACGATATATATATATATATATGGACTAGCTATATATGTCATGCATGCATACGTTGCTGCATGCCATAATTAATGTATCGATGAATTTTTGTATACTGAAAAGTACGTACGTGTAATTAGACACGGTGAACAATAAAACTAAAACATTGACAAACAATTTTTAAGGACGAATATGCCAATTCAAGTTGTTATTGTTCGAATATTTTGACCGCTAGGGGAAGATATTTATCATATATTGAAAAACATGAATTTGTTAGGGACGAATTATTCATGTCTATTTATTAGGGATGAATTTGTTAGACATGAATTTATTAGTCATGTCTAAACGAAGAAAACTGATCTTCCGTGTATGAGCAAACCTCCTACATATGTGTATATATATATAACACACCGGCCCAGCTCTGCTTATTATATACATTCAGATCATCATATTACTTCGCCTATTATCTATCGATCCATCATCACTCATGATGAAGACCCTTTCACTCATGATCTCCTGTCTTGCCTTGGCCTTCTTTTTTCTCTCTGGTATGTTTCATGATCGATGATCAATATCCAAATTTCTTCAATGCTTTAACTATATATCATGTAAAATGGGTTATATATATGTATGTATTTTAGATATATGTTCGTATGATCACATTTTTACTCTCTCTCTCTCTCTCTCATGGTTGTCCTACCTAGGCTCATGAATAATTATTAGTTACTATCGCAGAACATGCATGTGATATATATATATATATATATATATATATATATTTAGGCCTATCATAAAATGACATGCCTACCAAAATTGGTTGTTTACATATACAAGTACCATGTCATATTATATACACATGTATCATGGTGATAAGCATGCATGTGTGATTTACGATCGAATTCATTTGCTAAGATGGATATGTTGGCTTTCATGTTCGACATATATGCATGGTGACAATGAATTTTTTGGTTTGATGATGCATATATATATGAATATTGCAGGCGTTCAATCCGCTAGAATAACTTTCACAAACAACTGTCCCAATACCGTCTGGCCGGGAACCCTAACCTCTGATCAGAAACCTCAACTATCAACAACCGGATTTGAGTTAGCATCTAAAGCATCCACACAAATAGATGTCCAAGCTCCATGGAAAGGTCGTTTTTGGGCACGAACTGGTTGCACCACGGATGCCTCAGGAAGGTTCTCTTGCGCTACAGCGGATTGCGCCTCTGGACAGGTTGCATGCAATGGCAATGGTGCGATCCCACCGGCATCTTTGGTAGAAATCAACATAGCAGAAAATGGTGGCCAAGACTTTTACGATGTCAGCCTTGTCGACGGCTTCAACCTGCCTGTTTCAGTGAGCACAGAAGGCGGGACCGGTGATTGCCAGACCACGAGTTGCTCAGCCAATGTGAACGCGGCTTGCCCAGCAGAGTTGCAAGTGAAAGCCGCAGATGGGAGCGTGATCGCATGCAAGAGCGCATGCACAGCATTCAATCAACCACAATACTGCTGCACTGGTGCTTTTGATAAGCCAGAAACGTGTCCTCCCACGAACTATTCCATGATCTTCAAGAACCAGTGCCCTCAAGCTTATAGCTATGCTTATGATGATCCGAGCAGCACCTTTACCTGCTCCGGTGCACCTAATTACGTTATCACGTTCTGCCCTTGAAGTACTTGATCATGAGATGAGATCAAGAATTATGCATGCATGCATGTTACATGCTTCTTAGCTTCTTTTTATAATAATTATAATAATAATGAATTACTACATATAAAAATTTATTAAATAAATGGGCAAATTATATAAATTTCTTGTGCTTTTGGTCTGTATGCAGCTACGTACTCCATCTTCACATGCAACCATATATTCATTCATCGGAGTACTATATAGTACTAGTAGTACACAACCAGAATGATCTCTCTGTTTGCATCAATCAAAATTAACCCATAATACGAGGTTAATTCTATCATTTTTACATTTGAAGGTTCATATACAACACTTGATCCAACATTCGCTTAAGGCTTTCATGGTACTTTACCGGATGATGACTCACTCAAAATTGTTTTTTCTTTTTTTTGTTTAAATTATTTGTGAGCAAAGATCATGCCCACACAGATATATTCACGCACATAGGGCTGTAAAATTAATAGCCTACTCGACAGGCAGCTCGAATTCGGCTCGATTAAACTCGAAATCAGCTCGAATCAAATATTGAATGGGTCATTCGTAAACACAGAAATAGACTCGATTATTAAACGATACAAACTCGTATAAAACTCAACTGACTCGATTAATGTTCGTGAACATACTCGTATGAAGCTCGACTCAACTCGTGAGCTCGACTCGTATATATTTATAAATTTATAGTAAAATATATAATATATATAATTACCAATAATTATATATGTATTATTAATTATGTATATAGAATTATAGTGACTTATAGTTATAGACTTTCTTCTACATATACTATAAGTCTATATATTTAATTTATAATATTAATATATCATATTGATATATTTATCGGGGAACGCTTCTAAACAGCCCATCTGATTTTATAGGAAAACCAGCCCTCCAATCCAAGTGCGACACGTAAGTAATTGTGGAATTAACACTATAGACCAAAACACAGGAGATAGAAAATAAAAAGAGGAGAAATCGTGCCCTTCAATCCGAGTGCTTCACACTGAAAATAAAGGAGCTCCAAGCCAAAGCTGCACTCTGAAACCATCACGTTGAAACCAGCCAGCAAATGGAAGTATTAGAGAAATCAATCTGAAACCAGCAAGCAAACCCACTACGGTTGCTGTCGTGCCAAATGGTTTGGACAACCATGGGCGGAATTCAAATATACAAAGGGATCTATATCCCACGTACCTGCCATCAAAGGAACCAAACAAAGTCAACAAAGTCTTTTGAGAGCTAAGCTACAGCAGCTCAAACACAAACACGATATGGCCTTAGTTATTTATTTGATTAGCTACATACAGTTAGACTATGATGTGGCCCCACTTAATGGCTTTAATTAAAATTGATGTAATTGTTTTCCACCTTACGAAAAGATAAACTACTATTATAGTGTTGGCTATTTTTTATATTTTTGGTGGTGTGCCAGGGCCGAAGGGCTTTGAGACTTTTTTACAAACAGTTGGTATTCATAGATTTAGATGAGCTATCAAAAAAGTGCGAAGATAATTTCTGTAGCCCAGATTACAATCACTTCAAAATGAGATCTAACTCCAATACAAGTTCTGTTAAGCATGAAAAAATCAAAATATACACATTTCACCAGCCAATCCAACGAAAATGCGATTTGTTGGGATGAGTGGGGTGCCGTTGAGCGCAAGCTCCTTCGAGAGCCAGTTGCTGGTTCTCTACCGTCAACGTTGGTTTGGGATGGAGTGGGGTGCCGTTGACTTTCAGTTGGGTTGAATTCAAGCCGTTGGGTGTGGGTTTGAATAGAATCGGGTGTGTGTTTGAATATGAAGAATAGGGTTTAGGCATAAAAATGTGTTGTGTTCAGGTGTAGTGAGATGCATGGTTATTATGCAAATATGATGACGTGTCGCGTTCGGATTGGAGGGCTGATTTCCTGAGATAACCAGGTGGGCTGGTTATAAGATTTTCTGATATTTATCTTATTCTTATCAAATAGTGAATTGTCATAAAAAAAAAAAAAAAGTTATGCTTATAGGCTAATAAGGCTCTAGGCTATAGGCTATAGGCTATAAGCTATAGTCATAACTTATTCATTTATAACTTATCACTCATAATTATATCATTCTATCAAGTACTATTGAAGACTTTACAATATTTTTATTAATCTATCATAACATAATTACTAAATACTTATCACCTATGATTCTTAGATTATATCATCATATATTCTATGAATTTACATTGTACTCATGATTCTATCATTCTATAAAGTATTATTAATAACTTATCACTAGTTATTAATTTTATTACTTTATATATGATTAATCAATAATCACTAAACTCATAATAATGTGTTTAGTATTCATAAGATTATATAAACTATAGCAATATACATGTTTAGTGTTAAATGTCTTCTTTTACAACACTACTTGCTAGTTTTAAAAATTATTTTATATAACAATTAACATGTATTATAATTTATAGAGTATAATATTTTCTAAAACAGATACTCGTTTTGGTTAATATACGGTATTAGTATATGGTATTATTATATTATACTAATTAATATAACTATAAATTTATATTATGAGTACCAATTTGGACAATGTTTGATAAAATATAATGTTAGACAATTTATAGTATAATTAAATATTATAAATAAATATAGTTTTTTTTACAACACTATAGTCACTACTTGCTAGTTTTAAAAATTATAGTTTATAAAAATTATCATGTATTATAATTTATAATGCATAGACTATACTATTTTTTTTAAATAGAATAATATTTAAATTAACATGGTATGTTAGTATAAATTCTATAATAGCATTCAAGCAAGATTAATTTCAATCGTTGGATATTTTATTACTTTTTTGTGGGACTTGGGAGCTGTTGGATAATTTCTTCTAACTATTTACCCTAGGGTTACAAACTTACAACAAGTTACCAAGTCTTTAACTCCTGCGCCGTTTCACGAATCTATGGTTCACTCAATTAGTCGATTGGCAATTGCCCTTCAGGCTTTCCGCTTCACTTTCTCTCAGTCTCTCAGTCTTACCATTGAGAAACCCTAGCTTCTTATCCATTCTCTTTATCTCTTATGCTTACACGATTACACCGATTACCAGTTACCTCCTATAATCTATGATATCTATCATTCGATTTGATAGGAATTGACTTGTCTGGTGCACTGCCTTCATTTGTTCTCTAGGGGCCTCGAGTGAAAACAACTACTTCTACGAGAAACCGTAGCAAATGCAGCCGGCGGCCGTTTTAGAGGGGAGCCATGGCTGTAATCTCAGCCTCTGAGAAAGCAGCCGGTCCTCGACAAATGGGTCATTAAATGCATGCATTTATGACTCCCAACCACTGTTTCCCTGATTTTGTGGTTTGTGGTTCTCTGGTTCGTCGATTCATCCATTTACGAGTCGATTACCCAACTTATTTTCCTTTTTCTACGCATTTGGTTGGGAATGTTGGCAGATTTGATTGATCTTATCTAGTTATAGTTTTATCTAACTATTTTCGATGCCCATTTCTGGTTCGATCCTAACTCTTTTTTATATTGTGATTTGTGGTATTTTTACGTTGTAGATCTAGATGAAATCATCTAAGTACACTGTCATTCATGAATCATGACCACTTTGACTCAATAGTCGTATATGCTAATGCAGGCTTCTGTGAGACACTGAGAGTCTGAGACTATGACTGTCTCTTGTCCATCACTTTGATTATTAAGTTTATGTTTTATTTAATTTTTTTTATTTCGTAATAGTTGAATATGCCCAGTTAGAACTTAGACCTTAGGCCGTTAAGTGTTAACTTCATGTTTTGGTTATTTTGGTATTGCTTACAATTTTTCAAACTTGTATTCTAGCTTGAGCTTTTATATCTGAGCTTGCCTACTCATCTTGCCTACTGAGTTGTGCTCAAAGAAAAATTTATAGTCTGTTGTGAGTTCTCTCAGCCTCTCAAGTTAAGTGCTATTTAATGGTGCTTTATGTTCTTGCTTGAACTATTTAATGATGCTTTATTGTTCATGTTTAGGTTGATTAATCTGATCCTATGGTGATTTTGGCCTTAAGTTGTGGTGCATGTTTTATTTAACATGTATTGGTTGATTTATCTTTTACAATCTGTCTTGTAGTTGTGTAACTGTGCTTATGTTCAATTTGGGTGATGAGAAGTGTTGAGGAGAGTTGTGAATAGTAGTAAAAAGTAGGTGAAAAGTAATAATAAAGTAATGAATAGTAATAAAAAGTAGGTAAAAAGTAATAAATAGTAGTAAAAGTAGGTGAAAAGTAATAATAAAGTAATAAATAGTAGTGAGAAGTGTTGAGGAGAGCTAAGAACTCCTCAACACCCAAAGGCCGCCGCTCGAGTGAAGTGGACCAGACTCCAATACTTAACAATTCTCCCACTTGGAGACTGGTACACTCACTGCATCGTCCTCTACCTCAAACGTGATATCCTCCACCTCTGCAACTCACTGCTCCTGTCTTCATGCTAGAAGACCAACTGAAGTTGCACACAACTTCAGTTTCTCAAGTGTAGCACCCTTAGTCAACATATCAGCAGGGTTCTTGCTTCCACAAATTTTCTCAAGTAACAATTGTCCGTCATCTAACAATGACCGAATGAAATGATACCTGATCTGAATGTGCTTAGTCCTGGAATGAAATGCTGGATTCTTGGCAAGGAATATGGCGCTCTGACTATCGCTATAGAGAGTGCCCTTTTGATTCTTCTTACCCAATTCCTCCAAGAAGCCTTGTAGCCATATCATCTCCTTTGCAGCCTCTGACACTGCAATATACTCAGCTTCTGTCGTAGACAAAGAAACTGTATTCTGTAGATTAGAACCCCATGACACAGCAGTACCACCAAGAGTGTAAACAAAGCTCGTGGTACTCTTCCTACTGTCAATGTCTCCAGCTAAATCAGCATCAACAAAGCCCTGCACCTCTAAGCCCTCTCTTGAGAAACACAAGCAGGCTTCTGAGGAGCCTTTTAGGTACCTCAAAATCCACTTCACTGCTTCCCAATGTTCTTTTCCTGGGTTACTCATGTATCTACTCACAACTCCCACTGCATGGGCAATATCCGGTCTTGTGCAGACCATAGCATACATAAGTGAACCAATAGCTGAGGCGTAAGGAGCCTTACTCATGTAGTGTTGTTCCTCCTCTGACTCGGGTGACTGATTCTTGCTGAGTCTGAAGTGACTGCCCAAAGGTGTGCCAACTGGTTTGGCCTTGTCCATATTGAACCTGCTGAGTACCTTTTTCACATACTCAGCCTGTGAGAGTCTCAACGTGCCTCTGACTCTATCTCTGACAATCCTCATGCCAAGGATTTGCTTTGCAGCTCCCAAATCCTTCATTGCAAAGTGCTCTGACATCTGCTTCTTCAGATTATTGATCTCATCAATACTAGCCCCTGCAATAAGCATGTCATCCATATACAACAGTAGAATAATGTCAGAATTGTCAAAATGTCTGACATAACAACAGTGATCTGCTTGACATCTGATGTACCCTGCACTGCACATTAAGTTGTCAAATTTCTTGTACCACTGTCTAGGAGCTTGCTTCAGGCCATACAAGCTCTTCTTCAGTCTGCAAACTGAATCTTCCTTTCCCTGTACTACAAACCCTTCAGGCTGGTGCATGTAGATGTCTTCTTCAAGGTCTCCATGAAGAAAGGCTGTCTTCACATCTAGCTACTCAAGAAATAAATCTTTGGTAGCAACCATAACAGTACCATCCTGATGGTTGTGATCTTCATCACAGGAGAAAAGATCTCAAAGTAATCAATACCCTGCTTCTGCTGAAAGCCTTTTACAACAAGTCTAGCCATGTACCTCTTACTGCCATCATGCTCAGTTTTCACCCGGTACACCCACTTGTTGTGTAATGCCTTCTTCCCTGATGGAAGTTTTGTCAACTCCCATGTCTGATTCCTTAGCAGGGAATCCATCTCATCTTTCATGGCCAGCTCCCACTTGCTAGAATTTTCATCTTGCAAGGTTTCTTCATAACTCTGCGGTTCTCCACCATCTGTCAACAGAATATAATTCAAGGTTGGTGAGAAACGCTGTGGAGGACGTATAGTCCTAGCTGACCTGCGAACTGCAGCTGTAGGAGTGGACGGCTCTGAAACTGACTGCGGAATAATAGGAATGGGTGCACTGGACCCACTCCCCCCGTCACTCACATCTCTGCACTACACTGTGACCTCTGGTAGGTCATCCAATCTTACGAACTCAGATGTGACACCCCGTTTTTACGTGTATTTTCACTGAATGAATATTTTAACTTAATTAATATTATAGTGCTTTCATTTTAAATTATAGGATTTTAATTGGATTTTATTTGCTGTTGAGTTTAAAATTGCTGTTTAATTTATTTTAGCTCGTTTCTGGATTTAAAATTTAATAGTTGGTTTTTACTAGTTATTTATTATATTTTAGCTTGACGTTGTGTTTAAAATATTTTCTTGGTGTTTATTCATTTATTTGATGTAGTGTTTAATTTATTTTAGTCGTTTTATGCTTTTAATATCGTTTTCGGCGGATCAGTTTCTGGATCCCATAAGTAAAGTTTGGACTTCATTTCTTTTCTCTTCTCTTTTTCTTTTTCCCTTTTCCTTTTCTTTTTCTTCTTTCCTTCCTTTTTCTTTCTTTTTCTTTCTTTTTCCTCTTCTTTCTTCTTCCTTCTCTCCTGCGCGCGCAGCAACCGCTCCTTTTTCTCCTTACCGCGCAGCCACCTTTGGCCGGCCATATCTCCGCCGTTTGGTGGAGGTGTCGTACACCACCCCCGCCATTCTCTTCCCCTCTCATCAGACTACATCCCCACCAATTTTCAGAGCCATCGGACCCACCGTTAGCCGCCACGAACGGCTCAAAGTTGCTGCCCCTGCCCTGTTTTCGCCCCTGTTGGTGATTTCTTCCTCCTCCCAGAACCGCCACTTGCCGGCGGAGTGGCCTACACCACCCACCCAGAAATCTTCCCCTCCCTCCGGCACACCACCCCACCAAAGATCTCCCCCAACCGTGCCGCCGTTTGGCCGGAAAAGCGCATCTAAGCCGCACTGTTTTTCACCGTTTTTGGCGCCGTCGCACCACCTCCGGCCACCATCTCTTCACCACTTCTTCCCCTACCTCTTGCCGACCTAACCCACCCATTTCCGGCCTAGATCCGTCGCCGGAGCAGCTCCCACGAGGTCAACTCCGATTTGGCCGTTTTTGCCCTCCACTGCCGTTTCCACCGCCACCCACGGCCAAAACTCACTTCCACTAGCTTCATAAATATCCCTAGACCATTCCCTATCAATTTGGGGTCTTGGGTTGTTCCCATTCAAAAGTGGGTATTTTGCGACCCACGGCTACAGTGCATTTGCACTGTTACGTTGCTTTACGCTCGTCGTTTGCAGCACGCCGAACCTTCTAAAAATCATATATAGCGCTGTAAGTATTTTTCAAACTCTACTTTTAGATTTAAATATATTTTGCTCTTACAATAATTTATTTGGTTGGTTTGTTGATTCTGGACTGAGTCCGAGGAGTTCGGGGGTCGGATGGATGGAGGACGGAGTTGCTTGATTTGTTGACTTATGCTTGGTTGGTTGTGTCGTGCATTGAGTTTGCATTTACGTGGTGTGTACATGTGCATTTTCTTTTAATTGGGAAAAATCCTGTTTTATTGGCATAAATGGATTTTCGGGTGCGTGCGTATCACGAGCCCAAGCCGGGATGGGTTATTATCTCGGTGGAGCTCCTCTGGTCGCTCGGGAGTGGATAATACTGAGTGACGTCCCCTGAGTCGAGGCTTGGCTACGAACACGCGGGGCGTGGAACCGAGCGACAATGGGAGCGGGGGCTAAGGGATGCTTGGCTACGAACAAGCCGGGCGTAGACCTGGGTATCGCTCTATGCACCGACTCCATGGCCCTTCGCTGGCGAGGGCTAAAGGATGTTTGGCTACGAACACGCGGGGCGTGGAACTGGACATCGCTTGTCTCGAGGATGCTTGGCTACGAACGCGCGGGGCGCGGAACTGGGCATCGCTCGTTTAGAGGATGCTTGGCTACGTACGCGCAGGGCGCGGATCCGGGCATCGCTTGTTATGAAGCCAGGGTGTGCGGATGATCCCTAGGGGAGATCATGGTGTATGCATAATTGGAATGGTTTTTATTGTTTTCGAATACGGGTCATTTTCTGGAAAAATGGCGAGGATGTGTTGAGGACTTGTGATCCATTTTCTGGGAAAATGGTGGTTTATTGATTTGGGCCATTATCTGGGATAATGGTGAGGTATAGTTTTGTGATCCATTTTCGGGGAAAATGGTGGTTTGGGCCATTATCGGGGATAATGGCGAGGCTTGGTTTTAAACGATATGTTTTGGGCCGTTATCGGGGATAATGGCGAGATTTTGTTTTAAAGGATATGTTTTTGGGCCAAATGGGTTTTTGGCGTGCGTGGAAAAAATATGGTTTATGATTTTGTGCATTGGCATTTATTCATGCATATTGTTTGAGTTTAATATGCTTTTATCTAGTGGTGTTTGGATTTTACTTACCTGCGGCACCATTTTTGGTACCGTAGATTTTGGTGCAGAGTTCGAGGAGGAGGAGGAGGCTGAGCCCGAGGATGCGGCTCCGCCGGAGATCTGAGTTGAAGTTAATGTATTGGTTTTGGGCTTTGAAACAATATTTGTGACTTGTAATATTTTATCATGTATCTTTGAACTGTTTTGTATTTTAATTAAGAAAAATTCTGGTACTTAGTTTTATGTCTTTGCTATCCGCTGCGTATTTCTTCGTGCACATGTGTCGCTTGCACACACTTGGCACTCGTCGATAGGGTGGTGACCCGGGTTGTCACCATCTGGACGTCTCGATTTCCTCGTGTCCGTACGTGGGGATTCGGGGGTGTCACATCAGACTCCTGAGGAGCTACTTCGGAAGCTGTACTAGACTTGTCCTTGTACACAATCTTCTCATTGAAAATCACATTTCTGCTTCTTATGATCTTCCGACCCTGATCATCCCAGAAACAATAGTCAAATGCCTCGTCTTCATAGCCAATGAAATAGCATTTCTTTGACTTAGCCTCAAGTTTACTACGAGCATCAGAATCAACAAGAACATAAGAAAGACAACCAAAGTTTTAAGATGAGAAAATTTAACCTCTTTCCCGCTCCAAACCTCCTCAGGCAATTCACAATCTAATGGGATGGATGGCCCCCTATTGATCAAGTAGACGGCAGTGCTGACCGCATCTGCCCAGAAAGTTGGTGGTAGTTCGGCGTGCAATCTCATGCTTCTAGCACGCTCATTAATGGTCCTGTTCATACGCTCTGCAACTCCATTTTGCTGTGGTGTCCCAGGAATGGTCTTCTCCATTCTGATACCCTGAGCTGCACAGTACTCCTTGAATCCACCATCAATGTACTCACCACCATTGTCAGACCTCAAACATTTCAGTTTTAGGTCTGTCTCTGTCTCAACCATGGCCTTCCAAGTCTTGAAAACATTAAATACATCAGATTTATGCTTCAAGAAATAAACCCATACCTTCCTACTATGGTCGTCAATGAACGTGACATAGTAATGAGAACCTCCAAGAGACGCCATTGGGGAAGGTCCCCACACATCTGTGTGTACAAGATCCAGTTTTCCTGTCTTTGGCGTTCTGCCACTTTTCAAGAAACTCACCTTCTTCTGTTTCCCCATAATGCAACTCTCACACATACTGAGATCCACTTACTTCAGTTCTGGTAGCTTGCCTCTGGACAGAAGTTCTTTCATACCCTTCTGACTCATATGGCCAAGCCTACAATGCCACAAATCTGTTGTGCTCTCTGCAACGGTAGTAGCAATAGTGTTAATTAAACCGGTAGTCATATACAGTGTACCAGTTTTTTTACCCCGAGCCAGTACCAATGCCCCTTTTGTGACCTTCCAGGTGCTATTTGAGAACACTACTGAATGACCACACTCATCGAGCTGCCCAACAGAAATGAGGTTTTTCTTCAACTCAGGAATGTGTCTGACCTTTTGCAAGGTCCATTTGTTCTTATTAGGGAGTGCAATGTCAATGTCTCCCATCCCCACCACGTTCAAAGCCTCTCCATCAGCCAGATACACCTTCCCAAAGTCACTTGCAACATAGTTCCGCATTAACTCCCGGTGGGAAGATGTATGGAAAGAAGCCCCTGAATCCAGTATCCAGTCATCAACTGAACTATGAACTGCAAGCAATAGTGCATCCTGTACTTCTTCAGTTACAACGTTAGCACTATCATTCTCTGTCTTCTTAGGATTTTTGCAGTTCTTTTTTATGTGGCCAGCTTTACCACAATTCCAGCAAGTTGCCTGCGAACCAGGCCTCGACTTGCTCTTGCCTCTGTGCTTTGATTTTGATCTTCCTCTGTTTAAGTTCCTGTCTTGTGATCTCCCTCGAGAATCAACATTCAATGCTGAACTCGAACCCGAGGTCTCGCTAGAATCTTTCCTGCGCACCTCCTCAGCCAAAATCAAATCACGAATATCATCATACTTCAGTTTAGATTTACCGGCAGAATTACTAACAGCCATTCTCATGGCTTCCCAACTATTTGGCAATGAAGCCAACAATATCAGTGCACGTATCTCATCATCAAATTCAATTTCAACAGACGACAATTGATTTGTGATAGTATTAAAATCATTCAGATGTTGTGCAACAGACATACCATCCACCATCTTTAAATTGAATAACTTTTTCATCAGATGTACCTTGTTATTCGCTGACGGCTTTTCATACATACCTGACAAAGCCGTCATGAGATCCGCAGTCGTCTTCTCCTTAATGACGTTGTGTGCAACGGATCTCGACAGGGTTAATCGAATAACCCCCAGAACCTGTCGATCCAACAGATTCCAATCAGCCTCCTCCATCTTTTCCGGTCGCTTCCCCAATAACGGAAGATGGAGTTTCTTCCCATAGAGGTAGTCCTCTATCTGCATCCTCCTGTAACCAAAATCCGTGCCATCAAACTTCTCGATCTCCGATACCTTCACTCCATCTCCAGCCATCGTTTTCCCTCAGACCCGAACCTTGGCTCTTGATACCAATTGTTGTGAAAAAAGATGACAATAAAGTGAAAAATAAAGAAATATGAACGAGAAAATCACACATGACACACAGATATACGTGGTTCGGCAAAATTGCCTATGTCCACGGGAGCTGCAGAGGATTTTATTGCTTGGGAATCACACTACAATGGAGGAGGATGAAATACTGTTCACAAACAGTGTTCTACAATCATCAAGTACGACCATATGTGTTTTCTACACATATATATAGTGAAACGGCGGAAAAAACCCTAGATCTAACAATTATACGATGTTCGCTCGAGCGGCGTGTCAAGCGCGCGTCGAGCTACTTCCTTTCCGCAATGGCTCAAGCTCACTGTCGAGCGGACATCGAGCGTTCAACTCTGCCAAACTTCACTCGAGCGACTAATGCCTCCGCTCGAGCGAACTTCCTTTTCCCGCAACCGCTCGAGGTCACTGTCGAGCTGCCTTCGAGTGTTCGAATCTGCCTGGTTTCGCTCGAGCGGCCAAATGTCGCCGCTCGAGTGAAGTGGACCAGACTCCAATACTCAACATGGAGAATGAAGGACATCTTAGGTAAGAAGAGTAGAGATGAGAATGAGTACATGAAATCAATGGTAAGAAAAATGAGTGCTAAATTTGACAAATATTGGGGAGAGTGTAATCTATTGATGTTAATTGCTGCGATGTTAGATCCTAGATTCAAAATGATCCTGATCCAGTTTTGTTTTCTTTTAATTTATCATGGGTCGGATTCTGCTAAGAATATTGATCATGTCTCTCAAGTGTAGCTTGAGTTATATAATGAGTATGTTCATGAATATAATTCAACTCTTGAGGCACAAAGAGAGCAGGATAACGCTCGAATGAATGTATCTGGTTCTTCCTCAAGTGTTGGGACTGGGAGAAACATGTAGAGTGGCCAGTCATTAATTAAATCTTTTGTTAGAAGTGTTGATACCGTGCAGCATGGTAAATCAAAACTGAACAATTATTTAGAGGAGAGCATTTATATTTGTGAAGAGGGTTCAAATGCAAGTTTTGATGACTTGGAATGGTGGAAAACAAATAGTCTCAAGTTAAACTTTGTCCAAACTGGCCTGAGATATTTTGGCTACACCAATTACCACAGTTAGCTCAGAGTCAACATTCAGCGCAGGAGGCAGAGTCATTGATCCTCATCGAGCTTCATTGAAGACTAAAACTGTCCAAATGTTGTTACGTGGGTCTGATTGGGTTAGAGCATTATATGGGCTTAAAAGATCATCAACAAATTCTGTAAGTATAATTTATTTATTTTAATTGCTTATTGCTATTTTACTATTTTATACTTACTATTATTAGTTTATTTACAAAAATACTAACTACTATTTTTTTTCTTGTCAATAGATGGATGTTCCATCAGAAACTCATATTCTCTTGCCATAGCAATAGCCCCATACAGACTTAGATTCTGTTTTTTGAGCATATTGAAAAAATGGAGCATTTGGGCAGTTTTCTAGTTTTATCTGGTTTGTTTTGGTTAATCTATATGATTTGCTATATGATATTTGGATAGTTTACTTTGTTATATTTGGACAGTTTGGTTGTTCTATCTGATTTTGTTTGGGATGATATGAGTCATGATAGTTCAGGTAATTTCTAAGTTCTAACTCCTCACCATCCAGATTTCCTAAATTTCTTTAAATGGCAAATTAAATTTTGCATTGCAAGCATCCCTTGACAATATTACTAAGTTAAAAGTACTTGAGTAATTTTTCAAGGGAATCAAAATTATATTAATGTCTTTTACTATATCAGTGTGTGCAGGTTGTCATGGTGATTTTGTTAAAGTCTGGAAACTTGTTGACTTCTGACATGGTGAACTCAGATTTTGTATAAGTTTAGTAACTTCTTGTCATTATGATTTTCCTTTATTTTGGTAACTGCAGTCTACAGTTATCTGAATGATTTTCTTAACCTTTGGTAACTTGTTGTGAACATTTGATTTGGTAACTGTAGTTGGCCATCTTTAAAATGGCTGGCTGATTTTTTTGAACTTAATTTGGTAACTTGTTATGAACTTGTAACTTCTTTGGTAACTTATTTGGTAACTGCCTGTGGTATGAGAGTATGCTGCCTATTGAGTATTGTGGGCCTGTGGCTGGTAACTAACTACCAACTGCATTTTGTATCTATTTTGTATTAATATTTTGTGGCTGGTACGAGAGTATTGAGTATTTTGTATGTCTGTGCCCATTGAAGTTGTCAACTTGTCTACCTCACAGTTTGTTGTCTGGCTGATATGAGTCATGCCTATTGCCTATTGCTGGGTCGTTGTTTTGGATCTATTCTATGGTAACTGCATAATGCATTTGGTAACTTGGCTGAATCACTGATGCACATCTTTCTATCAGATTTTGGGAACTTGTTGACTTATGTGACTGTCAAGGTGATATCAGATTTCAAAACTTGTCTAAATCCCTAATGCACATATTTATTTATAATATTGTTTGTATAATTGTATTGTGTAACTTGTTAGAGATATAATATTGATTTTTTAGGCAAATTAAGTTTTGCATTTTCTGTGGGATATCCCTTGACAGTATTACTAAGTTAATAGTACTTGAGCAAGGGATTAAAAATAACACCAATTTTATAGTGTATTAGTGTATGCAGGGCACCAATGTCAAGATTTCTGACTCCATTCATGATTCCATGAAGACTGAGGACTTAGTCATTTGATAGCCCATTTTTTGTTTTGAAAAATAATGTATATTATTTCATAATTTATTGTTTTAATTAATTTCTTTATTCACTTGTTCCATTAAGATCTAAAATTTCGTTTCATATTGTACCATAGGTCCATAGCCATAACACTCTTGATGTAAATTTGTATTTAATTTGTTATTTTACTGATGCATTTATTTTAATTTTATAATTTTATATGTTTATATTTATAATTTTAATTAGTGGGGTATTTAACATAACCGAGCTCGAGCTGAGCTCATTTCCCTTCTACACGAGCCGACCTTGAACTGTCTCATAGGCTCGGCTGACAAACGAGTCGAGCCCAAGCTCGACACGAGTAGTAATCGAGCCGAGCTCGCACACCCCAGGCTCACTCAAACTCAGCTCGTTTACTACCCTACACGCACATGGTTACAAATGATCATTAATTAAATGGATAGAAAATATTATTTCAAGGGAAAATTACTTTTCAAGTTTACGTGGTTTCACTTTTTCAAAGTTGGGACATCTCATTTAAAAAGTTTGAGAAATAAATACTTGCAGTCGTGAATGTGTAAGTACCACATAATCATTTTGAAAAAAATGAATAAATACGAGACTCACATAAATTTAAAAAAAATTATTTTTTAATCATAGACTATACTTTTTTTTTGAAACGACTGTATAATGCCTACACACCTCACTAGTATTGTACGTAGCATTAATAGATATTTGTGGTTATAGTTAAGCTTAAAATCGGCCAATTCGTCATGAGGAGTATATTCCTCTCCTTGTGAAAGGTTGACATGCATGGACTTTGACTGTCACTTAAGCAATAAGCACCGGTCAGAAAACTGAAAGTCCCAAAGTATCCCTGTAAAACTACGAAATTGTCTACCAATTTTCTTGAACAAATTGATTAGATCTCAATATCTAGAATTATTAAACAAATCAAAATACTCAAACAGAATAAATAAATTTGTAAGACACAACGATTGGTTACGAAGGGAAACCCTTTAAAGAACTCTTTAAAGGCAAAACCCTACGGGGCAACCAAACCCAGAAAAGTCAATATTATTATTTGAAGAACAATTACAAGCAATCATCAATTACAAAACCTTTGCAATTTGACTATCTTACTTGCCAAGATAAAAGACCCGTTTGTCTTCTACCGCAGTAGCAGCCAAAACCTCTGGCGATATTCAAATGTTGCCTTTCCTCCTAGAACTCTAGGGGTTGAATTCTAATCACACGATCATCCAACACTGGAGCACGATCACACTTAAAGAGAGATGAAAAACTCCATGAAAATTCTCAAGTGAATTTTCTCACACATATGCTTAGAATATCCTCTCTGAAATTCGTGGCTCAAAGTCCATAATAAGATATAAAACCGATCCCTTTAAATAAAAAGTCTGGAAAGAGTTCCAGTCACAGTAGGACTCTACTGATGGTTAGCAACAGTCGCAAAGACGTATTCCGACGGACTGCTAACATTTCGCGATAAGATTCTTCTGGATTAACTAATCTATGTTTAGCTTTCTTCTAGATAAATCAGATCTTCCAGGACTCGATTTTAACTTCAATGACTTATCTAAACAACACCTAAGACTTCTAGATGGACTCAACATTGTTTAGAGATAAATCAATAATTATTTTACATTCATCTAACAAATTCAAATATAATGATAAGATAAGCCTTATCATTTAGTCAAATAATGATAAGATAAACCTTATTATTTAGTCATATAATCCTAACCAATTTTTTCCTCTACAATCTCCCCCTTTGGCGGATTGGTGACAAAACCAACTTGATAAATGTCTTGCATCTACAATCTTCCCCTTTGGCGGATTGGTCACAAAACCAACTTGATGAATGTAGTGTGTACCTAAGACAAAAACAACCAGCAGACCAAGATCTCGTGAAGAAAATCTTAATACAATAATGAGAAGAAATGACATAGAACATTCTTTGAAATTAGTCTCAATAATAATGAAAGATTAGACGTAATGTAAATCTACAAAAAAAAATGTTCTAATCATCATCAATAACCATGTTCTGTACTTAGTTCTCTCTCTCCATATTCTGCAACTCCCCCTAAAGTATATAGTTCTGCCCCTCAATATTCTGCTTCTCCCCCTTTTTATTTTCAGCAAATTCATTAAACTCATACTTACTCAAACTCCCCCTAAATTTCACAATATCAAAATATTCCAATTTGCTCTTCAAATACTCCCCCTTTTTGTAACTAATCTGACAAGACACAAAATAGAATAAATATCACTTATGTGTGCCAAGATGAAGACACTAAAAAAGACATGATGAACAACTCCCATGTATTTATTTTATATAAACCAAAATAAATAGAGATTAGAAAAAAAATAACAAAAAATTTGAAATTTAATATATATATATATAAAATAAATAAGCAAAAGGGCAAATAACATATCTAGATGCATCTTAGTTCAAAACATAGTGTAACTCACAAAACAAATCCAATAGAGTACACCCTCTTATTTGCAACAATCACTATGGATGTTCACTCCTCATAAGATCATCAATCTCAAAGTTCATGTGAGTGTGTGAGTGAGTATACTTATACCATAGCATATTTATGAACTATTTTCTTCAATATATTTTTTTTATACCTTTATTCATAAACGATTGCTTCTTATAGATGCTTGCAAGAGTTTGTTGCTTCACCTTAAAAGTCAAACTTTATGCTAGGGCCTAGATATATGAGCATCTCCTCCAAACACTAGTTTATACACCCCATTTTTGTGTTCATGTTTGTTGCTCATCCTTTTCCATAATGATTAGAGCAACGATTTTTTCTGTAAGAACTTAAAGTGGTAGATCATTGGAGGGTGTTTGTCTTTTTCCACAATGAATTAACACCGACTTTTTCTATATGGACAACTCTTTGTGTTTGGCAAGAGGAGAGCTCTTTATTGATATACTAGGTTCAACTAGTATTAGTCAATTTAAGGCATGAACTTCCTCTTTGATGAACATCTCATTAAAAAAAATGAACTTTAATTATAAAATGCATACATATAGGTTCCTCACTGTGCATTGAAAATGAATTTTGCCAAGATAATCCATAGGGTTAGTACGCATAAAGTGAATCGCACAAAATAGAGAGATGCATAGGTTCAAAAATTTTATTAAGTGAGAACACAAATGTTCAAATTTTGATATATCAAGCATGCACTTTCCTTAAAGAAAAGCTTTAAACTAAACCAGAAAAAAATTTTATATTATATTTTTCTTATTTAAAACTGAAAAACAAAATCGTAGAAGCAAAACAGAAAAATAAAATGCATGTCCTAGACTAATGCAATAATATAAAGAATGCAAAAACATGCAAGTAGTCCTATTAATTAATGTGACATGACATCTTCTTTGACCACCCATTTTGCTTTAAATTTTGGCCTATTCTTTTTATCAACATCACTTTGTATGATTTTTTCTTTATTTTGAAAGCAAAAATCTGCTAGTTCACTAAGTTTGAGACTTAAAAAATTGATTTGTTGACTCAAATCACAAACTTGATTCTCTAGACTCTTTCCTCTACTTTGTGTATTTCTTTCACCATTCATTTTCTGCACTTTATTCAATTTAAAGCAATTTGGTCTTATATGACCAAGAACACCACAATAATGACAAGTAGGAATATGCTTACCTTTGGACTTACCTTGGTTGAGCTTCTTTATCATTGATCTATCATGTGAGGCTCTTGGAACATGAGTTTCAGATTCGGTTTTCTTTAGAGTTTCCTCATCTTGACTTCCTTTAACAAAAACGATATTTTTTAATGAAGTGGCAGCGGATGATGAGCCTTTAAATTTCATACCTTGGGAAGTCATATACCCCAAACCCGTGCGATCACAACTAGATTTTTGAACACTCAACATCTCTTCTAACTTTTGTGTTGCTGTTTTTTCTTGGCACTCCTTAAACTTTTCCAACTCTTTTTCTAGTGCAGCCTTTTGATCTTTTAATATTGATACTTCAACACCAGAATTTTTTAGTGCTTCTGAGATATTATTTTTCTCACCTTACATAGTAGTGAGTCTGTTGTACAGCTTCTTATTGAGTTTCTTTAATTTGACTATTTCTTCATACACATCATTATATGCTTCTTGTATGCTAAAATCCTGATCAGCTTCAACAAGTGCTACATCCGAATCACTAAAGGCACATTCACTTTCAGCTTTTGTTAGTTCAATATCAAAAACATCATTAACAACAGTAGGAAAAGCCACAAAAGAATTGTCATCATCAGATGGTATACTTGAAATTTCAGATTCTGAACTCTCACTAAGTGACATTCAATGCTTTTCCTTTATTTTTCTTGAAATTTGGACACTTAATTCTTATGTGACCATAACCACAGCATTCATAGCACTTTACTTTATCATTATTATCCGATTTTTCTTTTTTCCATTTTTCAAAATAATTTTTCTTTGCAGAAAATTCTTTACCCCTTTTTTTCTTTCCACTAGACTTTTTATTAAACATGAATTTTCTGAACTTTCTTACTATGAGATCTATATCTTCATTGTTAGAATTTTCTTCATCAGAAAAATCATCTTGATCCTCTTTTACTGTTTTGAGAGCAATAGACATACATTTTCTTGTTTGAGGAAGTGAGGATTCATACGTTTGTAAGGAATCGACCATCTCTTCAACCTCTATTGTATCCAAATCCTTACTTTCTTCAATGGCAGTAATCTTAGGCCGAAATCTTTCAGGTAGAGATCTCAAAATTTTTCTCACGATCCTTGAATCCTCCACCTTCTCACCGAGATTAAACCTGTAATTCACAATATCATTTAGTTTAGCATAAAAATCATTAAAACTTTCATCTTCCAACATTTTAATCTCTTCAAATTTTGAGGTTAGCATTTGTAATTTCGAATTTTTTACTATTCTTGTGCCTTCATGTGTAACCTCTAAAATATCCTAAGCTTCTTCAGCAATCTCACACATAGAGATTCTTTTAAATTCTTCTGAGGATACTGTCATGAAAATAGCATTAAGTCCTTTGCTATTCAAATTGCAATTGCTAATTTCATCTTTTAACCATGCATCTGTAGATGTCTCGGGTTTAGTCCATCCTCGTTCAACCGAATGCCATACACGTTCATCCAAAGACTTCAGAAAAGCCCTCATACGAACTTTCCAATAAGCATAGTTTTCCCCATTGAAATATGGTGGAACGTATAATGACGTCGACATGATCTACAAGGGCACGGATCACACTCGGATGAGTGAACCACGCTCTGATGCCAATTGAAAGTCCCAAAGTATCCCTGTAAAACCACGAAATTGTCTACCAATTTTCTTGAACAAATTGATTAGATCTCAATATCTAGAATTATTAAACAAATTAAATTACTCAAAGAGAATAAATAAATTTGTAAGACACAACGATTGGTTACAAAGGGAAACCTTTTAAAGAACTCTTTAAAGGTAAAACCCTACGGGGCAGCCAAACCCAGGAGAGTCAATCTTATTATTTGAAGAACAATTACAAGCAATCATCAATTACAAAACCTTTGCAATTTGACTATCTTACTTGCCAAGACAAACAACCTGTTTGTCTTCTACCGCAGTAGCAGCCAGAACCTCTGGCGATCTTCAAATGCTGCCTTTCCTCCTAGAACTCTAAGGGTTGAATTCTAATCATACGATCCTTCAACACCGGAGCACAATCACACTTAAAGAGAGATGAAAAACTTCATGAAAATTCTCAAGTGAATTTTCTCACACATATGCTCAGAATATCCTCTCTGAAATTCGTGGCTCAAAGTCCATAATAAGATACAAAACCGAATCCCTTTAAATAGAAAGTCTAGAAAGAGTTCCAGTCACAGTAGGACTCTACTGACGGTTAGCAACAGTCGCGAAGACTAATCTCTGTTCAGCTTTCTTCTGGATAAATCAGATCTTCCAGGACTCGATTTTAATTTCAATGACTTATCTAAACAACACCTAAGACTTCTAGATGGACTCAACATTGTTTAGAGATAAATCAATAATTATTTTACATTCATCTAACAAATTCAAATATAATGATAAGATAAGCCTTATCATTTAGTCAAATAATGATAAAATAAACATTATCATTTAGTCATCTAATCCTAGCCAATTTTTTCCTCTACAAAAATAACAAGCGGAATAAATTTGTGCATGTATAGCTTTATAATCTAGCTTTTGATGCTGCCAGATGTGTACCTTCTGAAATATCTATGCCATATTGTTTGTTTGTTCGAAGTCTAATTTGACCCATCAGAGCACAGTCTAGTGGTCAAATCAAGGGTAGGCCTGGGATGAGTTGTAAAGATGGTTTTGGTGCACTAGGAGTTATCTTGGATACCTAATACATGGTTTTGGTGCTACGGCTACCTGCTGCCCTATCGAGGAGGTCATAGATCTACTCAGATAAATTGTGGTCCTCAATATGGCTTGAAGACTTAATGCTATAGCTCTGTTTCGGAAGTTTATTTAGTAAGATTCCTCCTAGTCTCAATTGTTTTTTCAGAAAAATAAATTTATATTGAAAAAGAAGGCACTTAATTAAGGCTATTGCAATTGATTCGTTATAGTCGATCAACATTGACAGCAAAAGCAACATATTAATCTAAAAGTAGCTAAACTAGGAAAATATATAGATTCAATTAATATTTGAGAATGGTAATGCACCATAAACTCAGATGTACTATAGAATGTTCAAGAAAAATAGAGGGGAGAGGGAAGATAAAGTATCCTTCACAAGTTTAACACAAATCTGATATGCCCAATATGAATTTATTGTCTACTTTGGATACAAAATTACTCATCTCAATTCCATCCTACGGACTAGTGCCATATTTCATTACAATCTTATATATATATATATATATATACACATATATATATATAACTCTGTACCCATTTGCAACATTAACTTCCACTTCTGCAGCTTATTACTTGCAATTGCCCAAATATCATTTGTAGCTATACATGTCCATGGTACATGTATAACTGTTAACTTCTTCTCAACCAGAGATTGGACAGTATGGGTTTTTGTTGTTATTTCTCTTCAAATGTATACTTTACTGTATAAGGAATCATCATTTGCCCTCCCGAGGAAATGTTTTCTAACATTTGGAACATTTAAATTCCATATCTTCCCCCACCTCTCTTCATTTTTTCATATTTTAGAGAATTCTCCCCTTTGCTTCCTCACCCTTTGTTTAGCCAAGTAATAAGCACTTCCAACAGAGAAACACTTAGGCTCAAAGGTCAGTACAAATTCATGAACTGTTCATTGAAAGGTTAATGAAAAGGAACAAATTCTTAGCCAGCCACTTCCCAGAGTTTAAGCATATATTTTTGCATCTAATCAGCAATATATTCCAAAACATGCCTCAGCAAGGCTTGAATGTTGAACATAAGAGTTTTTTTACCCCATCGCCAATGGTGAAGCAACTAACAATTCTACATTTCCTCCTACTTCGTCTCACCAGAATGGCATGTATATCAACAATTGCTAGTGACAAGCTCCACAAACTTTGCAAGCTGATAGCAACAACAAGGTAGCTGATGCAGAAAACAAATTAAAAACTCATGTTATTCTAACTTATCTACTCGTCAAAGAGAACCAAAAGAATGGAATATTTGTTCAAGGTATAAACTACGATGAATAACCAAACATGTAGCAAATTCATCTAGATTGCTTCATAATCTTGAGGAACAGCCTTTAAACTTGGAATATAAGTCTGCATTAGTCATCATCATGGACTTAGAAGAAAGTTTTAGCAGAAGTTTGTCTTAGGATTTTGCTATAATAGCAAATTGACAGGAACAAAGGTAATCTGTGTACTTGTGCCCAAGGTGGTTTCTAGAAAAGGAAAAGTTGCTATCTTGCCTTTTTTTTCTTTTTGTTTTTTTGAATTAGGGTTTGGAAAGCCCGAACTTTGGTGGTTGCTGGATTTCAAGTTACTTCAGTGGGAATAATTAGAAAACTATGCAACCTTTACAGTTTTGAACCAGGAATGAATAATTTTTGTTGAGGTGATCTTAGTTTAATTTGCGAATAGTAGTAAAAAAATAGTGAATAGTAATGAGTTAGTTTGAGGTGTTCTAACCTTATGCACTAACCAAAAATAGGTGGATGTACTTCCTCTTAGGAATGATTTCATGCTTCAAAATCTGGCTTATTAGAAATAGCCTCATTGTTCCTTGAAATATGGTATCTTTTTCATATGTAGCTCTCTAATTACTCGATTAATTATCTTAGCACAGCTTTGAAATCATGAAAATATGAAACAATTTCACGTTCATTGATTTGTTTGAACCTTGAAACTAATTTAATTGAGTATTTCAAAAGAGAAAACACTAGTGACATATATTTTCTACCAAAATTGTTTATGGAAACTGTTTTTTATTTTTTTTTCACTTACTGATTAAGTAAGTACTATTAAATGAATATTTGATTTTTTTTTAATTTTTAAAAAATATCTAAATAGTTTATAAAAATAGTGAAAGAAAAAAAAACTGATCGGTAGAAAATATTGGTGGATATCTTCCGTAGCAACGTCCTTTCAAAAATAGTTACTATTTATGGGCATTAAAAGAGGGAAACAGAATGAAGAGATGTTGGTTGGATGGCATCACGTTGACATCGCCACAATTGGTTCTGAACAAATATACAAGAATTAATGGAAGAGTGGGCGTAAGAACAGGACCTTTAATAAAGAAAGAGGAAAAGCCAGTCCCCATGTCTTGGTGTAAGCCATATAGAACATTCAAAATTAAGTTGGGCCTATTTCCTCTAGGTAGGCTAGTTGCATGGACAGTTGTGGTGACTGGATATTGAAAAATTTTCCTATCTCCAAATCTATGTAACAAAGCATAGTCAACCTATCATCAGCAGAAGCCAAGTATCGGGCAATGACAGCCACAATATGTGAGATCAAATGGCTTATTTCCCTTTTTATGTGATTTAACTATTTCACACACTCAACCCACAACACTTCACTGTGATAACAAAGCTGCACTCCACATAGTTGGGAATCCCGTCCAAGAACTTACCAAACACATTGACTGCCATGTCATTCGAGAACACCTGGATTAATCTAGTCTCATCGGCAGTTCTCTTGTATCATCATCCAACAATGTCATAGACCTATTCACCAAACCACTCGAAGCCAACCACACAAATGCAGAGCTTGATTTCCAAACTAGTTGTCTTGAACATCTACCACTCATCTTGAGGGGAGTATTGCGATAAGAAATCTTATCCTAATTGAATTAGCTCAAACATATCACTCATCCAAATTTTGTATTCATTTATCTTATAGATTATTTTAGTTTTGAATTAATATTTATCCATTTTGTTATTTTACGTGTATATATCTCAAGTTTTTCTACACAAAATGAATAATAGAAAATATTCTTCCATTTACAATTTGTCACTATCAACCCAATGAACGTCTCCATTTCCACACACAAAGAAGTTACTACCCATGAATTAGATTCCAATTGAACTTCCAGCTGCTGCAGCCTTCAACAAAGTTTAAGCCCATCGGAGATAGATCTCACCTCAGCTATGGTATCAATTACTTCCCCACAATAAGCAGATGAAACTGAGAAAAACATGGATGTGACGCCACCGATCTCCATGTACGGACACGTGAAAATCGAGACATTGGGATGATGGGGTCGCACATCCTATCATCAAGTGCTAAATGTGTAAACATGCAACACGTGTACAATAAAGAATGCAGTGGATTAATTAAAATTGGTCAACTAAGTACCAAAATTTGTTTCAATACAAATTCGCTTAAAAATAAGCGTATCAAAAATATTACAATTAACCAACATAAATATAATACAAATCAAAAACAATAAACAAAAGCAGGAAATAAAACAATCCACGAGTGATCCTCGATCACTCCTCCGGCGAAGCCGCCTCCTTGAGCTCAGCCTACTCGTCTTCTGCATCAAAATTTACAATACCAGAGATGGTACCGCATGTAAGTACTAATCCAAGCAACCCACAAGATAAAAATAAATTAAAAGTAAATTAAAACTTCAATAATATGCATGAACAAGATACCATATGCGCAAGATCCAAAAATAAACTTTTCTAAAAAATAATTCATTTTCCAACTCACGCCAAAAATCACATTTGGCCTAAAATATTTCCTTTAAAACCTTTTCCTTTCAATTTTTCCAGAAAATGGCCCAAAATCCAAGTCTCAACTCAATATCCCTTTTCATTAACCGTATGCACCATGACCTCCCTAGGGGTCATCTGCATACCCTGACTCCCTTCGTTACACCATAGATAATGACCATACATGTGACTTCGTAACGAGCAATGCACAGTTCCGCGCCCAGCGCGTATGTAGCCAAGCATCCTTTAGCCTAGGGCTGTATAGAAAATCGAGAAACCGGCTGGAACCGATCAGACCGGCCACCGGAGCAGGGAACTGGCCGAAACCATAAGAGAACTAATCGGCTGGCGGTAGGATTAAGCCAAACCGACGTCGGCCGGTTCGACCCAGGGAAAAACCACTGAACCGACCGACGTCAGCTATCCCTATTTTTTTTTTCAAATATGTTTAAATGGAACAACGTCGTTTCACTTCACTTAAGTCAAACAACGTCGTTTTGATGACACATTATACAAAAAAAATAAATGCAACGGCGCCGTTTGGTCTCACCGTTTAGTCTAGGGTTAGCCAGAACCCTTCTTCTCTTTTCTTCCTTCACCCGTCGCCGTCACCTCTGCTCTCTCTCACCTCTGCTCTCTCTCTTTCTCTCTCGCTCTCTCTCTCAGACTCTCTCTCTCTCTCGCTCGCTCTCTCATACTCTCTTCTTTACTCTATCTTTGGTGAGACCACAACCTCGCACGCGGGCATGGGCCACCACCTCCTCCTTTCTCGCCATTGAAGTCGCACTGCACCAATGGAAAGTGGAAACCGATCCCAGACCATCGAACCGATCGGTGCCGACCGATCAAACTCCGGTTGGTTCTCTTCTTCCCTATCGATCGGTTTCAGTCGAGAAGTTTGGAAATTTAATGTGTCGGTGGTGTATCGGTTTGCCATCGAAACCGACGCCGACACTTCGGTTTTCACCCCTACTTTAGCCCCCGCCAGTAGAGGGGCCACGGAGTCGGCACAGGAGCGTTACCATCCCGTCCGATCCTCTTGTCGCCCAGCGACAATTCAGGGGACGTCACTCAATATATTCTGCTCTTGAGTGACCAGAGGAGCTCCATCGAGATAATGATCCATCCCGATTTGGGGTCGTGATACACACGCACCCAAAAATTCATTAACACTTGAAAACCCAGTTTTCAATTTCCAACACATGTACATGCACGCATCATGCAATGCAAATGACAAGACACAAATATCCAACATCATCCAAACATAAAATAACTCCACCCTCAAATCCATCCGACTCCTAACTCCTCGGACTCAGTCCGGCACAACCAACCAATCACAAATTATTGTTAAAGTAAACATATATTTAAATCTTAAATGAAGTTTGAAAAATACTTACAGCACTATAAAATATTTTTCGAAGGATCACGGAGGTGCAAAAAGCGACGGCAAAGCAATGTAATAATGCAAAAAGCATTGTGGCCATGGGTCACAAAATTTTCACTTTTGAATGGGGACAAACTAAAGCTTGGAATTGATAGGGAATGACTTAAAAGTGTTTGTGAAGCTAATAAAAGTTGGGGTTGGCCATGTGGAAGTAAAAAATGGCCCAAATAGAGTTTAGCTCATGGTGGTTAATCTGGCAATGGATCGGAGCTGGAAATGGGTGGGTTAGGTCAGCAAGAGACTGGTGATGAAGTGGTGAAGAAATAGTGGTCGGAGGTGGAGCAGCGGCAGTGCTAGAGCAAATAGGCGTTGCGGCTTGGAGGTGCTCGTGGTGGTTAACGGCGGCGTCGAAGGGGCTGGAAATCGGTGGGTAGGTGCGCCGACTGGTGGTGGTGGTGTGGTACACGACGACGCAGGTGGCGGTGCTGGGCAAGGGGAAGCAAACAGACAAAGGGAGAGAGGGTAACAGGTCGTGCGCGGGGAGAGAAAAGCAGGGGAAGAAAGAAGAAAAAGATAAAAATGAAAAGATGGAAAAAAAAAATGAAGTGAAAGAAATGAGATCCAACCCTTACAGCGTAGGTCACTCTCACGCTTATCTTGAAAGCGAGAAGAATAATTGCACACGCATATACAGTGTACCCCCACCCTCACGCTTAGAACTTTAGGACCGCAGGTATCTCTCTCTCACTTCGTCAGTATCTTTTAATTTCTGGTGCCTTTGCATGTCGCACTGTGTCACTTTTGAATATCTCTTTGACCAATTGTCAATCACTTTTATCTCTTTATATGTGCTGCTTTTTCTTCTTTGTATATACGTGGAAAATTCCAAGGCAACCTCACCCCGTTTCCCACTTTCTTTGATGATCACTTTTAAATTATCTCTCATCCTTAAAAGGAGCATGTTAATTTAATCTCATCATGACTCCGTGTGAAACGAATTGTAAACCCAAAAGCATATATAAATATATATATGCCAGTCACTGTCATGATAACCTTAACTTCAAGATGGAGATGGAGATCTTGCAAGATTGTCACCAAGATTCCCTCTCTCTCTCTCTCTCTCTCTTAACAAAAACCAAGATTTCCTCTTGATAAATTAGACCTGACATGAACAAATTATAAAAAACTGTTTTAGATGGCACTGAATTTTGTTATCTTTACTATAACTTTTTCTGGACAACGAAACGGCATTGTCCCTATTTTGCCACGGTCAGGCTAGTGCCTGACCGGATGTGCATAGACTTACACTTGTTATTAAGCCAAAACATGAGTATAAAATAAATAAAATTATTATATTAAGTAAAATTATGTAATCAAAGTAAATTATTAACTATTTACAAATTATTTAAATACTCAGATCTAAGCCTCGGAATTTTGGCACGGAAAGGAAACATAGGCAACACTAGTGGCTGCATGTGCTCATAGCACTGGCATTGACCTAACCAAATGCCAATGACTCATCAAATTATAATTAAAAGTGTTAAAATTGATTCACATTGACCTAGCCAAAGTTCAATAGTTTGAGCTTTGAGTTACAGTAATTCCATAAGTTTTTCCAAACTTGGCTAATCACTATAACAAGTTCATAGATTATTTTATTGTGTAAAATTGCTCCAGTAATTCCATCTATAATTTTTGTATTTTAGGCCATAGCTATTTTTATGATGCAAAAATTAATTCATATTATAAATTGTTTGTTAATTAAAGTCCTTTGATTAATATTGTTTTGTAATTAATCTATTTATTCAAACTAAAGTCAATTTAAGATATATTAATGTTGGGAAACAATAGTTTTCTTTCGTAATTAATATATGGAGTATATTTGTAAAATATTAAAAAAATTAAAAAGTTTATTATTTAAATATATAATATAATATTATTATTTTAATTTTAATATGACTAAACCAATGTAGAACAATTTCTCTATTAATTTAAACTTTATTTAAAAACTTAAATTTTAATCAAAATTTAAACTTGACAATAACTAGACCATTACTAATACTCTCAAATGACATTTGTCGTTAAAGACCGACAAATCAAGGCCTACATTTTTTTTTTCCTTTAGCTTTTGGGGTGGTGGGATGTGAAATACTGTCGTTTTTGTGGAATCTCTTTTACTGTTTTCTTTTTCTCATTTTTCACGTTGTGTCCTCCTTTGATAATTGAAATGATTAAAAAGTAACTTTGGACTTGACCGACACAAATATTGTTTTGTTTTGTTTTTTTTTTTTTTTTTTTCTATTTTCTTTACTGGCAGCCATTAAGGATCAATCCCAAATTCATCTTCTTTAATTATTATAATTTTTACAAATTTAAACACAAAATATAATAAATAATTTAAATTTTTTAAATATCAAAATAATAATAATACTAAAAAATAATATTCTAATAACTTACGGATACATTTAAAACATAAAAACAGTTAAATTCATCTAAATTGAGTTTAAATTTAACCATAATCCAACATCTAAATACATATAAATTTATCTTAAGTAAGCTCTATGAAATTCACTCTATTTTCTTAACTTATTATTATTTATCTTAATTTATCATTTTTTACATTCTATCATAATGCTTAAATATGTGTGTGTATAAATAAGATAAAAATGATAAATCACAAAGTAGAAGTGTACAGCTTTATAGCATTTATCAAAATATAATTATTAAAATGAACATAAATTAAATCAATAATATATATAAGACGTTAATTTTAAATCTCATTTTAATTTTTCTCGTTTAAAATTTATCTTATTGTCCAGAGATATAATATTTATAATATTTTTTAATTATCATAATTATTTTGTTTTATTTCATCACGGGTTAATCCGGTGACGTATGATTAATTTGTAATAGCATTAGCAATACATTACCCAGAGAAGAGAAAATAAAAAGTGGGTCACGGGTGCTACATGTGGTAAAACAGCCTTACTATCAATATCTAACTTTGGATTCTATTCATTATTGTTTTTGAAACAGATTTTTTTTCCACTACAAGAAATCGTAGTTATGCCGGTGTTTATAAAATCGCCGCAAATAATTTCATTGGCAAAGGTTATTTTTGCCAGCGATTTAGAAAGCGCCGCACATTTAAAAACCAATCCCAACATTCTCACTAACCGGACGATTGCCGACAAGAGATAATCGTCGTTATATCCTCACATTTTATTCCCTGCGTCGCTATTGTGTCGGGCGCGAAAACATTACATACACTATCTCCCAATTTAATTTTTCCCCGCCCCCTTCCCCCCCTCCCCCCATTCTTTACATTGCCCCCCGTACTGCGCGCGACGGCTTCACCGAGACCCACCACATACACTGAGTTCGAATCCCTGTTGCGCACGACTTCACCTTCGGCTTGAATGCTTCACCGAGACCCAGGAACATCGATTCAGATTTCGAATCCCTGTTGTAGTGCGCACGGCTTCACCAAAACCAGCAAGACGGCTTCACCGAGACCCAAAGATTTCGATTCAGACTTCGAAATCGTTGTTGTAGTGCGCACGGCTTCACCAAAACCTGCAAATTAAGGTAATATCGAAACCCCAGCCATGCGTTTGAAGATTCGGTATTCTAATCTTCAGTCAGTTTGTTTGGGCAATAATCACAAATTTTCCCTGTTTTGTGATTTATTTGCATTTTAGATTTGTTTGGCACTGATCTGGGCTCCTCCCCGTTGAGCTCCTCCATCGAAGACAAGTTCTCGTCGCTGTAAACGGTATTTTTCCACCGAGGTCAGTTTCAACATTCTCAAGATTTGCCGACTTCCATTTCTTCCATTGTTCTGAATAAGTGCAAAATAATAGTCAATCCTTCCTGCATAGATATATATTAATTTTAGTCAAGTATTCATAGAAGCTAGATTTTGCCCCGTTTATTAACACCTGTGAATATTTCGCTGGCATTCACACTTGTCAATATTACAGTCAAAACAATAAAGCACCCACAAAAGGAAATAAGTGATTCTGAAGCTTTCTTTAAAAGCAAAAATCTTTCACAGAAATTGTGAAGTTCTCCAATAATAGTTTTTAGATTTTTTTGCTTTAAATGTCAAGAGGGCTGTTCTATTAAAGGCTTTTGATGTTTGAATTAAAAAATAAATAAAAAAACTGACTTGGATTAAGTATTTGATCATGGTCAAGTGAGGTGGCCTTTGATTGTTTTTTGGTTTTTTATTTAACTATAAATTACTTTATTAAGGAGTTTTTCTTCTTATATATAGCCTTTTTTTCTCTGTTTGGTTTTCTAGAAAGAGACAAGCAAGTTCAATGATACATATTACTATAATTTATCACCATTGTTGTTTAAGATGAAAAGATGTAAGGGACAATGCCCTGTTTAAATAACTAATAATAAATGTCATATTAGGTAGATGTTTTGTTAGACCAAAACATGAGTGCAACTGCCAAAGATCAGTAGCCTGATGGCACAAAACCCACATCTTCTTATTAGAGATCATGGATTCGACCATCTCTCCCAATATATCAAAAAAGACAAGTGCAATTAGACCAACTCCGATTAGTTTCGAGTATAAACAACGGTCTGCATTTTCGTCTTATTACATTATGTTATATTATTAAAATTCTAACAAAATTAGGCAAACATCAACAAGTTTATAATTTTTACCCAATATTCATTAAATTATGATCCTAAACATTATTAATTATATATAGGTTTATATATTGATATATAAATATGATATTAATTAAAAGAATAAGAATAAGGTTTCCCGTTCTTGAAACTCACTTAGAAGTTAGAACTTGAAAAAGTCAAGTTCTATCCAACGTTTGGTTCAGCTAAATAACAAGAATGGGAAATGGTATTAAAACAATAAAGTTAGTTTTTTTCCATATAAATGGTCAAAGTTTGTATATGTAAATCTGTGCATACCCAATAGGAAGACCAAAAGGTAGCTGAAATAAACGTTTTTGACTGGGCATTGGTTTGGTGAAGACTTGATGTTGTGAGTGAGAGTTGGTTAAAGTCAGTCTGCGTTGTAGTCATCAGTAGGAAAATTCATGCAATAGGATTGACAAAATTCAACTCATCCCTTTCTTTGAGTTGAGAAGAATTGTTCAGTTCTTCAAGTCCTTCAATGGTTTCCTCCTAAATCATCTTTCCTATTATTTTCATCGCGCGTGTCTATATATAGTCATCATTTCATTATTTCTTCACGTCCATAAACTAATAGATGTATACTATTAAAGTAATTTACAGAAAACATGATCCCTACAAAGGATATTCATTCATAGAATGAGGTATTAGAGTTTTTCTATATCCATTACCGAGTCATAAATTCAACATTATGTTTATAGAAAAGTGTTGTTCTTCATCTTCAACTTTATCATCTCTAGACCATCTGTTGATATTTTTTTAAGAAAGAAATTATTCATTTTTAAGCTTGTGTAGAGGTTGTAGAGGTTATAATACTAAGATTCAATCTTTCTGATTCTTCATTCTATATAGTCCAAGAAATGAGGTGATAGGATTCAGTTGAATTTAATCAGAAAAATTACAAGTTCATTCCAACACTCATGAGGTGATAAATGTCTTATCAATTATAAAGGTAAGCAAAATATTGTCTACAATGATCATCATCTTCATCATCACAAAAATGTATCTAACAATCCCATAAAGAAATACTGAAACAGTTGATGTGAAAAATAGTAATAAAGACAAATGAGTTTTGAATATAAATTAATAAATATACTATAAATACAAGGGACTTAGTTTCAATGAAATGGCTTTTCATTGTTACCACTTTTAAATCTGTTTTAGGAAAAGCTGTAGGAAGTATAGAAGACTTGAAACATTTGGGGGGCTTTGAGGAGTAGAAATCCTTGGATATTCAATCGGAACTTATAGGCAATGCATTTGATTTAGTTGTCTTGTTTTGATAAGCTTTCGGTTCCTCTTTTTTTAATTAAAAAAAAGATTAATAAAGTCTCTAAGGTTTTTGTAAATCACAGCCTAAAAGATGCATATAGTTTTGGCATGTCACTTCTCCAGTTATTATTAGCATTCTTTTGTCGCATATATATATTTTTGTATATATTGACATTCAGATCAAGTCAATATTGAAGAAGTGCTATCAAAGCATTCAATTAACTATTTAATACCAGAGATCATGCACAGATACAGTTAACATGGTGACCAACTTAAAAAGGCAAAAAAAAAGCTCCGAAAGAGAGTTGACATGGAAAGGAAATAACTACTACAATTATTTTAGTTCCATTTAATGATTAGGATAAAAGACCATTGACATTTTTGGTAAGCAAATAAAAAAAATATATAGAATTTAGCAGAGAAGCTTACATCTTGTCTCCTTTATTCTGTATCCAAAAAGGCACTGGTCCAATTAGCAAGTTGCCAGTCAAATATCTAGACAGAATCAATATTAACAATTTAGTATCATTGCCGAGTTTTGTGCATTACAGAGCTCATCAGGTAAACTTGCCCCTGATGATGCAA